>JARHVA010003777.1:0-85000 GCA_037957365.1 Torreya grandis
TCCAAGGAGACTGAAAATAAGGGGCATGCTCAAATGTCACACACTCAAATTTACATTACTTATTCAAATGTCCATAAAATCAAGGACATATTCAAATTTCATGACAAACAATGGGATATGCAAATGTCAATGAAAGCATACATAAGCACAAGGTCTGTAAGCAAAGGAGCATATTTAAATGCTCAAAAATTCAATACAATAACAAGGAAATACATTTAAGGAAATCCATAAAGTAAAGCATAAGCAAATGACATAAACATGTCTTAGTAGCCCATAGATCCAATGTGTTAATAAAAGTATGCCAAGTGTATAACATAACAAGTACCCTACTTAATATGTAATCATGGATAATAGGCATGTGTAAGTACATATGTAATCTTAAATATGATAATGTAGAGTGATTATCATACCATATAATTTGTGTGCACCAAGATCAAATAAATGAATGCCCCCAATGTACATACGACATGAGTAGAAGGAAGGTTGAACATACAAAATATGAATGTTTCATGTATCTGTGTATGTCTCTATCATATTCAAGTAGTAGTGTGACAAATACATATATAAAGGAGTAACTAATTATGTCATTCATCAATATAAAAGTATAAGATGGATGCCAAGGATCCAATAGAACATTTAGTTGTTGAAAGTGTTTTGGATTTTTGTATGTTTTTGATTTTTTAGGTATTTTTAGAATTTGAAGAGGAAAGATCATTCTATGATGCCATCTAATGGATGGTCATTAATATCTCCTCCATTTGTTAACCTTAAAACCTTAAGTTGGATATTTCACATTTATTTTCATCATGATTGGATAGGTTGAAAAGGTAGATAGCATGTTCCTCCTCATGTTTTGAATGTGTATTAGGATATGTAATGCTATCATTTGAATTATGTATTAGTGTGCCTTTATAAATAGAAAAAGAGAAAAATAGAAATAAATATCTTACTAATTTGGATCAATTTTTATTGCATTTGTTATATACAAAGAGTTCTTAATGTAAATTCATATGGATATGTGGTAGGTATATCCCAAACCTATGTTTGAATCACTTTAGGACTAGAAGAAATTGGTAATGTTATATCTTCCAAAGAGTCTTTCCAAGTGACCTTATTTTTCAAGTCTTTGTAGGTTACAACCAAGATACTAAAAAATTATTTATATGGCAAGCGTTTTTGGTTTGTGTACGGTCCAATATGGTTATTCCTAGAATAAGCACTGCCCATGTATAATGTAATCATTAAATATTTTTGGTATGGCTGATTTTTTTTGGACCTAATTTATTTGAAGGATCCTCAAATATAATCTTTTGGTTATTGAGAATATCTTATATCTTGTGTTTTAAAGTAAAGCATTGGTTCATAGAATGTCCTGGTCCTTGATGATAATCACAATAAGCATTCAAATTCATATCCTTTGGGTAGATTTTGAATCATATCAACCTCGATAGGATGAGGTATAGATACAAGCTCATACTTTATTAACTATTAGAGTAATGAATTTGGGGACTTAGGTAAATGTGTAAATTATATTTTTGGTACCTTAGATAGACATAGTTTGATTAGTTTTCTTGTAAAATTATGTCAATTTTGGACTCATATTCAAAATATTTTAGTTTAGGATAATCTATTTGTTGGACCATTACATATTTTGTAAATGGATTAGGATCCATTCAGCATGTGTAAAGGATTCCCTGATGACAAAATTTTTAAGCATGCATACAATTGTAAAGGTAACGACATATATTTTATGTATCCAATACCATCCCAATATAATGTTATAGTTTCAAAATAATTTAACATAATTTGGCACAAAGTGGGTAATGTATGGGGGACCCCATGGTAATTTTAAAATGTAACTTGACCAACTAAAGGTATTTATAATTTGTCAAACCATTTTATTCACATAATTATTTTTTGAATAAGATTTGGGTTAACACCCATGGTGGTTAAGAATTGTATGATAAAAATGTTTAGGTTTAATCCATTATCAATGACAATCTCTTTTGAAACATTTTCTTTGTATTGTTACTTTTATGAACAAAGGCAAATTTTGGTCAACAAACATTTTATGGATGATAAATATGTTGCATCAAAGGTGATGAGCTTATTATAGTTATTGATTTATTCTATTATATCCACAAAATAATTAGGCTTAATATCACTTGGAAGTTGTGTCTCATGAAATGCCCTTTTATAGGATATCTTTATAGACATTAGATTGATTTAGGAGCTCAAGGACTAAATTTTTTGCAAGAGCATTAATTAATTGGTTAATAATGTCATTTCCCTTAGGTTATAGTTTTGTGTCATATTAAATGTAATTTTTAAGAGAGATCAAGTGTTGATTTATTTTTAAAACCTTCTTATTGTAAACATTAGAACATTCAAGATCTTGTAGTAATGCAGGTTTTGTATCCCTTATAGATATAAATGAATTAATTAGGAATGAGAGTATAACAGTTAATAAACACTACAAGGTATTTTACCATGAACTAATTAATATAAATAATCCATGGTAAACATGATTGTAAAAGAGATAAAATTTTGGGGATCAGTAATAGAAAAAAAATAGAAAACCCTAAGTGACCTAGGTTTTGATGTTCAAAGATTAGGTTCACACAAATGTTTAACCCTAAAATGGATATAGATTAGGAGTTATATAGGTTATTTAAATGGGTATTTATAAATTAAATTTTCACAAGGGTGATAATCATATCTATATTAGGTTGATTATATGCTAAACTCAGAATTAAGCATGCACTAAATTTATTATGCTAAGATAGTCTAAATAAGGAAAGTATAACTATGATAAATATAGAAATGATAAATAAGTGACATACATAGCATGTTATAATGATAATTTAGTTAATTATATGTAACATATGAAATAGGAATGAGGGATATTATATAATAATCACCAGATTCTAGATTTGACACCTCTAGCTCTCTAGATAGCAAAATCAACATGGGATGGTTATGTTGATGCACTTGTCTAGTTTTGATGTTAATGTTTTTGAATGGAATATCTAATTAAATAGGATTTGATAAATTTTTATTCTTTTAGTTTTTTACTTCTCCTTCACTATAATTCATTTATATTTGGGTCATGGATAGTCCTCTCTTTATGAAATGGAAAAAACCTAAATTTGTATCTTTAATGTGACCTTGGTGAAAATGGGCTAGTGGGAACATGATGTCAAGCTAACCCAAATGAACCCACTATCAAAGGATGATACATACATAACCATTAATATGAATAATTTCCTTATACTTATGTATCTATCCCGCACATGTTAGCTTATGTGTGAATCATATAATATGTGCAAAGTAAGTACAATAGTGGCCTAGATTTTAACTTGGAAAATCAGTTTCTCATGTTTCTCCTTCAATATTTTAGACCTATAGATGTGGATTCCCTATGAATAGTATGAAAATAGGTATAAATAAGGATTTTTTAAAATTTTAATACTCTTTGAATTCTCTTTGGGTCTTTTTGTTGGGTGTAGCTAAATGAGGAATGAATGGGGGTCAATCTTGTATTTATATCAATCCCCTTGGAGTAACAACTCACATTAAAGCATGTAGGTCAACCATTAGGATATATTTAATTTGAAAATTACATAAATTTAGGGAACTAAACACTTACATTTGGATAGTATAGTAGCATCGATGTTATTATCTATCTTGGACATTAGTGTCCAAGGAGTAAGAGAGTAGGCATAGGTGTTAAACTTGTAGAGATGTAATTAAGTGCATTTTAAACATTCTAGGAAAGATATAAGGCCTAGGTCATCAACATAAGACTAGTTAGACTAAGACATATAGGCCAAGGGGAATAATCATAGATCATGTGTGAGACTTGTATAAGTATGAAAGGTAAATAACTGAGAGGAACAACTAAGGTCTGAGTTTTCCAAGTGTAAAATATTGAGGTGCTATATAATCATAAAATATCATCTACAACCATCTCTAGGGAAGGTCAATTATTTGTGAAAATCATACAGAACATTTATTGAATTTATTATACTGATATGCTAAAATATAAAGTAAAGTTATGATAGATATTTTAATGACAAAGAAAATAAAATGCATAACTAGTTATAATTATAATATAGATCTATGTATGGAACAAACAAAAAGTGGACTAGATCTAAATTATGGAACATTCACTTGATCTTGTAAATTTGACCTCTATAGTTACAGACACTTACATCAACCTAATATGGTTATGTCAATGCTATTATCTAACTTAGATGAAGTTGTCTAGTATAGAGTACCTAATAAAACTAGATGTGACCACCTAGATATTTCTATGTTTTGTGTCACCTTCACTTTGGTGTATTCAAATCTAGGTCATGGACTATCACTCCTTGTCAAATAATAAAATATTAGTTTTTTATATTCATATTGGTTGTGGAAAAAATGGGGTTAGTGGGAACATGGTGTCGAGCTTCCCTAAATACACATATGACAATGAGTACTACCTACATATCCAATACTCTGAAGAGGACCTAATACTTATGTAGTTCTCCCCTACATGTTGGCTTATGTGTGAATCATGCAATGTATGATAAGCAAGTACAATAGTGACCTAGCTTGTAACTTGGAAAATTATAGCTCTTGGCTTGCTCCTTAAATACTTCAAACTTGTATATGTGTTATCCCTATGAATGATATGGAAATAGGAGAAAATAGGGAAGCTTTTATCACTTGAGTTCTTGATAGAATGATTTTGGTAAGTTGCCTTAGTCCCTCTAGGTTTTTTCTAGGTTTTTTCTAGGTGAGAAATGAATGAAGATTTATCTTTTATTTATAACAATATCATTAGATAATATCTCACATTAAATAACTTAGGTCAACTATAGGAATATGTCTCATTTACAAATTATATTATTTTAGGGAACTAGACACTTGTGTTAGGGTAGGACACTTGCATTGATGTAATATTCTGACTAGGATGCAAGTGTTTAGGTAGTTGGAAATAGGTTTAGGACCAAAACTTTTAGAGATGGAAGTTAATCAATTTTATCAAATTCTAGGAAAGATATAAGGCTTGAGTGATAAAAATAACATAGTTCACACTAAGAGATAAGAAATTAGGCACAAATAGATGGTGTATGTGAGCCTTTTGGAAAAAAGAAAGGTCTACAAGCTGAAGGCACATATATTATATCTATACTCCAATTGTATAATACTAATGTGTTATATAATTCATAAATAGTGTCTATATTTGAGCCCCCTTTATCTAGTAATGAAATTTATAGTTTAAAATAAATAAAAATGTACCTAAGTGTGTATAACACACCTTGTATTTGCTTGAGTCCAACTTGAGTGATTTTTTGGTGACTAAACTACAACTAAGAGAATGTTACAATATATAATAAATGCATATAATCTGAAATTTAAAAGCATTTAAATGATTGAAATTGAAAGAGAGAAATGTTTAGGAGTACCCCTTGTGTATTAATGCAACCATCATGCCTTCTAGAAAATTGATTTAAAGGATGTATCAGTATGAGTCATTGAAACTAAAATTAAGACAAACATAAATATATAAATTTCATATATCTAAATATATAGAGAGAGATAGATTGGAGGGCACATACTCCCAACCCTAGATAAAATATGAGTTGTCATTTGAAAATTGAGATTAGATCAATCGTGCAACCCACACATACTTATAACATGGTGAGTGAGTGTGAACTGGGTCAAATGACACTATAAAATTGGTAAGTTTGGATGATGAAATAAATTCCATGCTAAAAAATTGGAAATATTGAGTGATTTAATCATCTCAATCATACAAAAAAAAACCTACTATAATAGATTATATCAATATAGTCTAGTGGGTGATGATAGTCCTTGAAAGTGTTTGGAATTTTAAATTCATTTGATTTTGAAATATTATGTTAACATTGCATATTATATGCACCTTAAATATGTCTCATGTTGAAACTATGTATAACAATGGTACTAATGTATAGAATTATGCCACAAATTTGTATATGAATCATATAACTATGAATTTTGGCCAATTCAAAATTATGTAAGTGTGGATAACACGATTCCAAATAAGTTCCCCACTATATATTAAAAAATATTAAAATTTATATAATTCTAATGTGGAGGACATGTTTCCAAAACATGCCCCCATTGAATCTAAAACTTTGATAAATGTGGAGAACCTATTTTCAAAACATTCCCTCATTACAATATAAATATATAAATTAATGTTTAATTTGTTGCTCTATGTCGTTCCCCCCCCTTTTAAGGTGAGGGAAAGTAGAAATTGGTAGTTACCCTTACCTCAAAAGGATAAGGTAGCCATGTAAATTTTTAATGTACCATGTAACATATAGATGGAATCTCTCTCTCTCTCTCTCTCTCTCTCTCTCTCTCTCTCTCTCTCTCTCTCTCTCTCTCTCTCTCTCTCTCTCTCTCTCTCTCTCTCTCTCTCTCTCTCTCTCTCTCTCTCTCTCTCTCTCTCTCTCTCTCTCTCTCTCTCTCTCTCTCTTTGTGTGTGTGTGTTTGTGTGTGTGTGTGTGTGTGTCATTGAATCATGAATAATGTGATCACATTAATTCCTAAGATTCATGATATAGATCATGGTAATGTCTAAATAGTAACAGTACAAAATCAAAAATTAATCAAGCACGCGTGCACACACACACACACACACACACACACACACACACACACACACACACTAGCACTCAAAAGCAAATCAAAAGACAATGTTTCAAGGAGACCATAAACAAGGGGAATTTTCAAATTACACATAATCAAAGGGATGAAAATTAGTTAAATTTCCATAAATCAAGAATGACATATTCAAATGTCAACATACAACAAGCAATGACATATTTTTAAATGTCAAAGAGGAAAAAAAAGGCATAGGGGCCACAAACAATGGAGCATATTAAAATTCTCAAAAAATAAATATAATATCAAGGGAAGACACTTAATTAAGTTACTAAGTGAAAATATAAACAACTAACATAAACATGGTATACTAGTCCCTAGATTTATGTGTCAACAAAAAATGTCAAGTACATAGAATATTAAGTACACTATGAAATATATAATCACAGATAAAGGCATGTGTAATAACATATATGATCTCAAACATGATAATTTAAGGTGACCATAATAATTATATAACCTAGATGTGTCATGATCATAGAGGTGGATGCCCCCAACATCTTGGTGACATGAGTAGAGGGAAATCCTAACATTTAAAAGTGTATAGATCATGTATCTATGTATGCATAAATCATACTCAAAAGATGTGTAAAATATGTGTATATAGGAAATATTAATATTCCATATACCAAGATGGAATCAACAACATATATGAAAAGGAGATAATAGGATATGTAAATGTTGAACATTTTTTTGGATTTTTGAAGTATTCTGATTTTTTTGTTATTTTTGGAATGTGACAGGAAAAGACTATCCTATGATCACATCCAAAGTATGGTCATAGATATCTCCCCATTGTGAACGAAGTGTAATAAATTGGTGGTGCTATTGAGGAGCATTCATAGGTGATATATTTATCACTATAGTATTTATGATGTTATACATATATATAATAGGGCTTTATGGTCATGAAATAGAAAGGGTTGGAGTAGGGGTTCATGGAACCCATCATTGGCTATTATATGGTTTCTTTGGAGCAATAGTAATAGGAACATGTGTAGGTGTTATATATAGTCACTGTGGATCACTTATGAAATGGTATCTTAAGTATTGGCCACCTAGTAAAGGGGATTCCATATTGCTTACCCTTTTGTGGAGGATTAACTATAGGAGGTTTGATAATTAATTTATTGGATATGAATTTCTATTTATCAATGGGATTTTCATATGGTATTTTATAAATTATAATAACCTAATTTACATGAATGTATTTAACACACCCATGCATTTTAGAAGGTACTGATCAAAGTGTATGTATCTAAGGTCATCCAAATAATATATAAAAGACACCAATATAAGGTATAACCAAGAAGGTAGTATCCATATAGGTAGGACCTAATTTAGAGGTAAGTAAATATCACCAAGAACCTATTTTAGGTCCCATCAAATGATCTAATTGATTTGGTTGAAGGATGTAAAAATTTTGCATTATAAATTACATGGGTATATTATTTTAAAAAGATTCAAATCATTCAATGACTTATTACATATTATTCATGATCATGAAATGAAATTTATCTCATCAAACAAAGTTAAGTATGTAGAAAATACACCAACTACATATACATATAATACCAATTTTACTATTAAACCAAGTTATAAGGTTAAACCCATTGAGCCTAAAAAAGAAACAACCAAAAATATTAATTTGGTGTCACAACAACCTAATTAGATTGTATTATTCAATACACCATGAAGATAATTTACATGCTTACCGGAGTCTCCTGATTCATTACTCCTGCAGCTTATAGAGTGTCATATTATAACTATTCCTCATCCTATAGATGTTGATATGAGTATACCTATACTGAAATGGTATTACGCAAATGCTTATTTTTAATATCACTAATGCCCTAGTAATTTTACTAATAAAATATTTCACCTTGAAGCATAATATCCAGGACCTCATCAATGACCAAAAGATTACATCTGATGATACTAAAAAAGAATCACATTCACAACCTGGTGACCACCACAAATAGAAAATATTTAACAATAATTTCAATATAATTCAAAGAATGATCCATAAGTGAAAATAACATATAATGTGCACCCTCCATCTCATTATGATCACCTATTATATGGGTTTATTGGTACTTATACATAGAATACACATCCTATAATTTAGAGACCATATATTACTTTCAATGATAATGATATTAGGGATGACAACTAATATATTCATTCCTTATTCATTCAAGAATATCTTTATCACTATCCTATAAATAGTTTTATGATTAGTAATTATGCAAGAAAAACAATTTTTACCATGATTGTTTTTCTTGCATAATTACTAATCATAAAACTATTTATAGGATAGTGATAAAGATATTCTTGAATGAATAAGGAATGAATATATTAGTTTTCATCCCTAATATCATTATCATTGAAAGTAATATATGGTCTCTAAATTATAGGATGTGTATTCTATGTATAAGTACCAATAAACCCATATAATAGGTGATCATAATGAGATGGAGGGTGCACATTATATGTTATTTTCACTTATGGATCATTCTTTGAATTATATTGAAATTATTGTTAAATATTTTCTATTTGTGGTGGTCACCAGGTTGTGAATGTGATTCTTTTTTAGTATCATCAGATGTAATCTTTTGGTCATTGATGAGGTCCTAGATATTATGCTTCAAGGTGAAATATTTTATTAGTAAAATTACTAGGGCATTAGTGATATTAAAAATAAGCATTTGTGTAATACCATTTCAGTATAGGTATACTCATATCAACATCTATAGGATGAGAAATAGTTATAATATGACACTCTATAAGCTGCAGGAGTAATGAATCAGGAGACTCCGGTAAGCATGTAAATTATCTTCATGGTGTATTGAATAATACAATCTAATTAGGTTGTTGTGACACCAAATTAATATTTTTGGTTGTTTCTTTTTTAGGCTCAAGGGGTTTAACCTTATAACTTGGTTTAATAGTAAAATTGGTATTATATGTATATGTAGTTGGTGTATTTTCTACATACTTAACTTTGTTTGATGAGATAAATTTCATTTCATGATCATGAATAATATGTAATAAGTCATTGAATGATTTGAATCTTTTTAAAATAATATACCCATGTAATTTATAATGCAAAATTTTCTTGAATATGTCTTAAAGTTATTTATATTCCATAGGATTGGTTGTTTTAGCCAACATTGTCTTGTATCTCAAGACATATTCATTAATAGGTTCATTGGTTCCTTATTTGATTTTTAAAATGAAAATTTTTTAGTAATGTTAATAGATAAGTGTAAAAAAAATTGATCCACATTAGGTGTGAAGAAATTTATTGATTGAGTTTGTAAATCATAGAACTAACTTAAATCATAGTATTTTAAGCTCCTTGAAAAATGTTTGGTCAAAATTTTATCATTGGAGGCATAAACAAGGCAAGCCATATAAAAGGATATAAAATTTTGTTTAGGATCACCATTTTCATCATAAAATTTTAATTTAGGTGAAATAAACTAGTTATAAATTGATGCAGAAATATATATGGTGCAAGAGGATTATGCAACACCTCTTGTGAATCAATAGCATAAGGTGATTTCATATAGTTCTTTTCAATATTTTTAACCTTGGTTTTCAAAATTTTTATAGTTTGGATAATATCTTACACCTCTTGGTATTTTAGGTTGGACATTTTATAATCACCAAAGGAGGTGCACCCGTATGTTGGGTAGATATAGGAATTGAAACTGATATTTGAGTTGAAGGATTTAGGTTTCGCATGTAAGATGTAGTAGTGTTAGTTTTAGGGAACAAAGGTTTAAATGCATATCCCATGATCTCACTATAAGTATGAAGTATTAATGTTCTTAAAGGAAGGGTTGTTGATATATGGTGATGACTCATAGCTCAAATATCATGATCAATGGATGGACCTTCTTATTCATATATGTTTTTCTATTTTATAGTTTCTAATATGGTTATTATTAATTAATTAATATCTTTAGGTTTTTGATGAATACAATCATAAAACAATGCAATTTATTGCACTTGCTCATGATTTATTTGTTCATATTCATCAATTTCATTATGCTCATGTTTTTCATTATCATAATACTCTTATATGATAACCTCATCAATATATTTTTAATTATCAATATTGGTATCATAATGATCTATAGGATTATATTCCTCATTAGTTTTAGGCATATTAGGTGGTAGGAAGGGAAGCTCAGATTGTTCAATAATCACACCTCCCAATCTAGGGATATGCCTAGGTTGAATTCTAAATAATATAAGTAAGAATTATAAATTACAACAATATAAAATGATAGAAAATTGAAACCCCCTAGGAATAAAAATATTTACATTCATATGAATTGGGTTCACTAAATGTTTAACCATAAAATATATATTAAGGAATCTAGGGTTTAAGGGGGAATAGATAGCCTAGGGAACAAGTATGGTAGACTATCTCTAGAGTAGATAAATTATTTTTGAAACTCAAACAAAACATATACTAAATTTATTATACTAAGATGTTAAAGATAGAAAGTACAACTATGTTATATATTACAATGAAAAATAAAATATATATATTTAACTAGTTATGATGTTGATACATATCTAGATGTAGAAAAGGTAGAAAATGGACTAGATCTAGATTCTGGAATTATCACCTAATTTTGTAAATTTGACCTTTTTAGTTGCAAAAACTTACATTGACCTAGGATGATTGCATCAATGCTGCTATCTAAATTAGACATAGGTGTCTACTACATAATATCTTTTAAAACTAGATGCAACCACCAGATTCTTTTGGATTCTATGTCACCTTCACTTTGGTGTATTTATATTTGGGTCATGGATTATTTCTCCTTGTGAAATAACAAAACCTTAGTTCTTACATCATATTTTATATGGATAAAATGGGTTAATGGGAACATGATGTTGAGATACCCAAAACACCCCTTTATCATTGAGCACTACCTACATATCTAATACTCTAAATAGGGCTTTAGAATTATTTAGTTCTCCTCTATATATTGGTTTGAGTTTGAATCATGTAATGTGTGATAAGCATGTATAATAATAACCTAGCTTATAACTTGGTAATTATAGCTCTTGGTATTCTCGTTTAGTACTTTAGACTTGTATATGTGATGTCTCTATGACTAATATGGAAACATAATAAAATAAGGAAGATTTTCTCACTTGAGTGTTTCATAGAATGATTTTCGTAATTTTTCTTGGTCTCTCTAGGTCTTTGCTAGGTGAGGAATAAATGTGAATTTATATTATATTTATACCAATCCTAATGGAGAATATCTCACATTAAAGCACTTAGGCCAATCATAAAAATACATTTCATTTGTAATTTAGATGAAGTTAAGGCACCAAACAATTGTGTAATTGGGATGTAAGTGTCTAGGTAATTGGAAAATAGGTATAGGTCTATAATTTGTAGAGATGGAAGTTAAGTAGGTTTTTAACATTTTAATAAAGATAGAAGGATTGAATCATCAAAATCACATAATTCAGACTAAGAATAAATTAGGCATAGATGTAGTGTATATGAGCCTTTTGGAAATAGGAGAGGTCTATAAGTTGAAGGTGCATCCATGATATGTGTTTACCAAGTGTACAAGACCGAAGTGCTATATAATTCATAAATAATGTATACTATAGTAATAAAAATCAAAGAGTTATCTAAAATAACAAATCAATCCTAAAGTTATAAAAACTTGGTAACTTAGACACCATTTGTAAATCACAATGAGAAATCATTTAACACCCTATTGAGATATTATCACAAAGGCATACATATCTAAAAACCCATAAAATGAGAAACTATAGATCCAAGTTTTAATACATATGCAAGTTAAATTTGCAAGGTGCCAAGACCCAAAGTCAAAACATTGCATTACATTGTAGATTGATCATATTGTTACACACACACAAACAAATAAACCTAAATGGTATAGATACATATAATTTGAACCCTATTCAAAATATTGGAATATAATAAATTCTTCATCACTCAATAGGGATTGATTGGGGTTATCTAGCCTTAGATACTTATTGGGTGAATATTTTGTTACCAACGCAATGGTAGCAAAATGGTAATTTCAGCCATAGTGTGATGAGATAAAATCTCTCCTCAATGAAAGGGGAGGCTCCCTTTTATTGTTAACTAACACAACACTTAATTGTTTACACTTAATTATAATAATTTTATCATAGTGGGTGTTGTCATATCATCCAATTTTATTTTTTTTAAATTGATGTTCAATCACAAACTTCTTTCCATTCTTTGTGATATACTTTGAAAATCTAAGATCACTTGATGAACCAAATATAACCAATGTTTAGATTTGTTAGCCAAAAGATTAACAAGAATAATACCAGTAGAATAAACTTGAAAGATAAAATAAGGTGCAGCCCAAATTCTTCACCTTACTTCCAACAAAGATAAAAATTACCAAATAATAATAACTGACAGCTCAAAGTCTCCTCAGTAATTCACTTTCAATGTGATCATAAACCCAGTAACTAAAAAGTAGCTCAAAGACTCCAAAATCATCTTCCTGGAACCTTCTGTCTTATAGAAATTTCATACCACAATTCAATCAAATCATAAAAAATTGTAATGGAAAAGACATAAGAACATATCCAACACACCACAAGTTTATCTCAACACAAATATTGAAAGATCACTTGATTTTCTTATATTGAATGGAATTTAAGATTTACAATATGAACACAAAGTTTCAAAATTGTTTCTCAATTCAGTAGCATTTCCCCTCTATATTAATTTATGATCCTTTTTACAAAGAGCATCTTCCTATTTATAGAGAGGAGTTATGAACAAAAATATGAAAAACATAAATGCATTGACATAGTCCAATTTGACTTAGGACTATGCACTTTTTATACATTCAAAATGCACCAAACAAAATTACACATTTAAAGTTACAAAAATAAACTAAGTGTCCTTAGATACATGAATTTCTTCCTTTTTATTCTTCTCTAAAGCTCCTTATATCTCTTCAATATAGCTTGGACTTCACCATTGTCTGGGTCGGATGTACTCTTGGAGATGGTGAGTACCCTTATGATAGAATCTTCTGAGTTAACCAACAAATCCTTGTTTTTTTCAATGATTCTTTGTAATTAATCTAAAATTACTTGCAATTCAATTAATTTGTTGATGGAGTCTAGTGTGAAAGTACTTATTTCAGTCTTTGTTTGGAGCAAAGATGTAAATTCTTGAATAACAGTCTCTATAGGGAGAATTTCCTTAGAGTTATTTCTAACTTGGTAGGGAAGCTTTACAATTTCCTCTATAAGATCTAACATCTTACTATCAAACATCTTCAGCTTATTTGAGATATTTAACTAGATTCTCAAGCAATTCTCTTTTGTTCTTCATAAATTCCTTGTATTCAATGAACATTTTCCTATTTGCAATGACCTTTTGCTCAACCAAAATATCCAATTTGAATTTGCGTAGTTGAGTCCATGTATCAATATCCTTTTCAATTGATTCTAAATTTTAAGTGAATAACTTAATGGTTTGCTAAATTTTCATTTTTACTTTGCTCAGGTTCTTCAAAAATTCAACAGCAAAATGTAATCATTGAGTATCATGTGTTCTCAACCTCTTAATCTAGGCATTGACCACCTAACCCTGAGATCCAATTTTCTCTACCTATTGAAATGTTTTTTCAATGTTTTTGTGAATAATAGGATCAATAGATTCAGAAGGTTGGGTGATTTTAAGTAAAATAGAGGTCATTTGTTCTACTTGTACTTTGAGTTGATCTTTGATCTTCTTATCTTTATCATATATTTTGATCAAAGAGGCCATTACTACTTGTAAATCTTCCTTTGTGCTTTCATGAGTTTGTTTCCTAATATGTATTCATCCCACTACATATTTAGACACTTGAATATCTTAAATGTTTCTATCTTCAGGAGGGACTACAACTTTATCATACTTATGCCTAGATTTAAAAATCACCCTTGACATATTTTTAGCCTTCTTTATCATTTTGGGCTTTACTAGGACAAGTTGACCAAGATCAAAATCATTAGGCAAAATAGCCTATTTATTCTTCTTAGGTGTTTGATAAATTATCCATGGAGGAAGAGGAGATGAGTCTTCTTGAGTAGAAGAAACCAAGGATTTTGATGTTTGAGGAGGAACAATGGTTTGTGAAGTAAGTGGAATGGAAAGTGGAATAGTAGAGGTATCTGATAGTAGAGTTACCACCAATGGGATAGAGGTTATTATTGGTGGGGTTTGGTTTGGCATGAATGTTACTTTTAGGTCTGATGATATTTTGGACACTAGGGTGATAGGAGCTTGAGTTATAATTTTGATAGAATATGTGGACATGAATTTGTCTATATCTTGTTGAGTGAAGTACAGATTAGTTAGGGATCCCAATGATTTTATAGGGCTAGGAAAATTAGACAAAGAATTGAAAACTTGATCTAGAGTGCCTTTTTAGGGGACTTGAAAGAGTGTGGCATTAGAAGGAGAAGGTGGAGCTAAAAGAGTAGCTTAAGAGGGAATAAAAACAATTGGTATAGATGTACTAATGGAAGGAACTATAGATAATGTCACCTAAGAAACTATTGATCAAGGGGTTTAAATTACAAAAACTTTTGATTTTATGGATTCAAGCTATAGAGGTTGTTGTATCAGAGGTTGTAAAATTGTTGATTGAGGTGGTGCTTCACTCACATCTAGTTTCTCATGTGTCTCTATTTGAACACTCTTCTCAACACTAGCTTCTGTGTCTTTCTTCTTTCCTTTACTCACAAATACAAATCTTATTTTTTGAGTGGATGTGAAGGCCTCTTCTTTATTCTTCATCCTCAATTCCTCACATTTCTTTGTAGTGTCTTCATCATATTCTTCTTCTGACCTTGTCTTGAAATATTTTAATTTAATACCTTTAGATTCCAACCAGGCATTAGTTCTTGTAAGGATGGGTTGAAATATTTCTCTGATAGATGTGTATTCTTTTATAGACCATTGGATTGAAGGAATAGGATTAAAAGCAACTTGATTTCCTTCATATGAAGTATCTAATATATTTTCATCATCATAAATATTAGTTAGAATGTTAGCTAAATAAAGATCTTCAATTTGATCATCAATGAGATGAATATAATCAAGTCTCCTTACATCTTATTTAGTTTTACATTCTTCCCAGATATCCTCAACCTTGTGCTCATGGACATAATTACCTTTTAGATTTTTCTTCATCATTATATAATCAAAATCTTTTCTACTCGTATACCTTTTAAGGGTGATCCATTACATTTTAGTTTCCTTTATCTTAGCCTTCAGAGTAGTTGAAATGGTGTACCAACCAATGCTCATTAAAAAATTGAATCCTCTTTTATGTGCATCTAATTGCTTCTTATGTACGGTCATCATTTGTCTACACATCTCCATTAAAATCAATTTATCACTTGGGTACCTAGGTAGCATGTGAGGTTATTCATTAAATCCTCCTACCTTGATGTAGGTGTAAGTTGGGAACTAAAGTAAAATTCAACCAATCTTGTTCACTCTTGCCCATGCTTGATCTAAAACCCATTTCTTCTCTAATTGCTATATAAAAATAAAAATGAATTTGTAGAAGAAAGCATCGTTAATTCATCTAAAATGTTTAGTGCCTTTTTTGAGGGTTAACTATGGATAATACTCAAAAATAGGAACTTTATTCCTTTTTCCAATACCATTCAATCCTAGATAAGTCCTCATGGAGGATGTGGCATATACTAGATAAAAATTTGTATAAAACTTGAGAGAAGAATTTACTTCAAAAAATTGGTGGCATATGGCATCACTAATCTAACTTCCTCAATAAATTATTTGCTTATTTTTATTAATGATAAAAATGTAGTGATACATCCATTATTGAAAGATATTTGATGCAAAAATACCTTTGACCCTACCTAGGAGAGTGATTAAATCTCTTATTTCCTCCATAAATTCACTTTGATATAAACATTTTGGTCATCTTGTAGTTAAATGCCTTGGTGTCTTCAACCAATTTACATTAATGTTCCTCTTATATTTCTTGAGATTCCTATCATAATATTCTTGGGTTGTTACCACACTTATATATGAGAATTCCTCAATGTCCAAAATATGAAAAACTTTATCAAAGTATTCAACATCTAGTTGAATTACCACTTTTCCACTAGCATCCTTGACTGATGTAGTTTCTTTATCAAAATGAGCAGCAGTTGTTAAGACCAAATCTAGATCTTGAGTTGACATAGGAAGTGTAGCTGCTAGGTGTATCTCACTTTTAAAAATAGGTTGCATAAGTGGATTAATTGGATCTCTACCTAACCTTTGTAAGAACTCAGCCATGTCAACATGACCAATCTCTATATCTCCAATTTGATCTACATTAGAATCTATTGAAAATATTGGGAATACACCTTGAAATTTATACTTCATTATTATTTTAGCTAGAGAATCTTCTATCATTGATCTGTTATATGCACAAAAAAAAAATTAATTCTCTAGAGTTAGTATTTTCCATCATTGTTGGGAAAGGTGTAAGAGTAGGAAAAATTGCATAATTCTAGAAACTTTGGTGTAATTTAGAGAGTTTTCCATGAACTACACTAGATGTGGTTTTGGTGTAGTTCATAAAATAATCTTTGAACTACACCAAAAAGGGTAAAATGTGAACTTTAGAGAATTTTCTCTTGAGTACACCAGACTACATGCACTTTTAATAAAATTCTTTGAAGTGCACCAAAAAGATGTGCAATGTTCACTTCAGAGAATTTTATTTGGAGTGTACCAAGTGGTGTGCATTTTAGATAAAATTATTTTAAGTGCATCGGATGGTGAAATGTGCACTCCAAATAATTTTATTCGAAGTGCATCAAAAAGTTGATATGGTAAAAATGCTCCTTGGTGCATCTCAGAGAATTATCTCTGAAATGCATCAAGAGAGTTAGGGTTTTAGAAATTTGGGGAAAGGCCTAAGACAACAATAAAAAACACTAGGAAGAGAAAGAAAGAAATAAACCAATAAGAACAATAAGTAAAATAGAGACTTACCTATGACATGGTGAAAACAACAATAGGATGAAAAATTCTAGGGCACAAAATTGATCAAATCAATAAATTTGAGGGCGATGAAGTAAAGTGTAATCAAGCTCAAGAATGGTGATTGAGGGTGCACTTGTGCTAAAAAATGGTGAAGACAAATGGTAAAAATAAAATTACATAGGTTAAATATATATAGAATCAAGTAGTTAATAAAACATTAATTACTAACATGATGGTGGGCCCGAGTGCAAAGTCACAAAATTCCTCTAACTTTGCATGTGCAATGATGTAGAATTTCTTTGACTCTACACCTTGAAGTGTATTCCAGAGAAAATTCTCTGATTTGCACCAATTTAGGTTGGTGTAGTTCAGAGAAAATTCTCTAAACTGCATAGGATGAAAAACTTCCTTTAAAAACTAAATTTTTTTGAGGAAAAAAAAGTACAAGGAGGTAGTGATTAGCCTTATTTTGTGAACTTAGAGCTCATGGGATATGAGATAGACAAGTTTTTAAGGGGTTATCCCATGAATTGAGCATATTAAAATTCAAGGATAATATCTGGCTTTGACTAGGTAATTTCCTTCAAGTATTCTTTAAAACACTTGAAGGAAATAAAATCACAAAACTTTAAGTGCCTTTCTCCATTATGCCATGGAGTTAAGAAATAGACTAAACTAAAATAAAAATAAAGAATAATATACAAATATTTACAAAATGTACAAACTTATCTAGAACTTCATTAAGTGAAAATCTTTAGATATTACTACTATAGGGTAGTGGTAAAGGTGTTCCATCCAGGTATGCCAAGAATAAACTATGTTTCCCACTGAGTTGATGAATGAGAAAAGGACCCCTCCATAGAGAATCAAATTTTCCATAAATTCCTTTTATCTCTCTTCTTTTATCTCACAAAAGGACTAGATCCCCAACTTTGGAATTCTCATGATTTATTTTTCTTGTTAAAAAGTTCTTTGACTTGACTTTGATGTTCTACAATATGGTCCACTAGCTTTGTACATTACTTTTATATCTCAACAAGGTTCATAATATGCTTGTCTAAAAAACTTTCAAAATTTTCATCTTCAATTTCCCTAACCAATCTGAGAGAAAGCAACTCTAATGTCATGGGTATTTTTTCATTCAATCCATACAAAATTTGAAAAGGATACATACCAATTGCTCATTTATGGGTGATAAGATATACCCACAATTCATCATACAATGATTTATTCCATGTTCATTTATTATCTTCTACCAACTTCTTGATGATAGTTACCAAATTCTTATTACTCAACTCAACTTGACCATTTCCTTAAGGGAAGTAGTCCAAGTATGAGACAAAATGATCCCATAGTAAAAATAGAATTGAGTCATCTCCTAGGATGTGAAATAGGTATCATTATCAGTTATAACTTTATTTGGCACACCAAACCTTGTGATGATATTCTCTTTGAGGAAATTACAAACAACCTTTGAAGTTGCATGTTTGGTTAGAATTGCCTCCACCTATTTGGTAAAGTAATCGATAGCTGTGAGCACATAACTATGACTTGCACTTGACAATGGGTTTACTACACCAATGAAATCAATACCCCATTACCAAAAAGGTTCTTCAATGACTACCATATTAAGAGGCAAGGTGACTAACTTGGGTTTCCCCATAAATTGTTGGCACTTCTCACATTTACACACATAAGCATATGCATCCTAAAAAAGTGTTGGCCAGTAATATCTAGGTCACAAAATATTTTGAGTTGTGATTGGGGCTAAAAATTGTCCTCCACAATTCAAATCATGGAAATATTCCAATAACTTACCTTGTTGTGCCTTATCTACACATCGTAGAAAAATTACATCAATGTCTTGTTTGTACAAACCATTGTTCCAAAGGACAAAAATTTTATCCTTGAGCTTGATTGTCCTCTTCTCTTTATGAGACAAATGTTATAGACATTCTCAATATGTGATAAAATGAGCTATGTTATAATACCATTCATTCATTGTACTTATGAGCAAGACTATCGAAAGATCTTCCTCTATGTCTTCTTCATTGTTAGGTGCTTCTTCTGAATTGGTCTCTGCTATGAGTTGACATAAGACATTTCCATGTAAAAGTTTTGTAAGCTTGATCTCCATATCATATTCTTGGATTTTAGCAATCCAATTACCTCTTTTGCCTCCAAAGTCTTGTTGAGTCAAAATATATTTAACAACAGAATCTAGTACTGGTGAAATGGTGTGAGAATTGAGCATGTAATATCTAAAATGCTTAACTACTTTCACTATAGCATACACATGTTTTTCCATGGATGAATATTTGATCTCATGATCCTTCAAAGGGTAGTTCATGAATGTTATATGAGATTTAATCCCCTCTTCATTTGGTTGTACCAAGATGGCAGATAAGGTATGCTCAGAAGCATAACTATACATAATGAAGCTATTGGTATAATTAGGGAAAACTAAGATAGAATAAAGTGCAATGGCTTCCTTAATTTCATGAAAATTATTTCTTCCTTTCACATTCCAATGGAAAATGGATTTTCCTTTCGTCATATTGACAATGTGGTGTGTCTTCTCAACAAAATTAGGAACAAATATTTACAATAAATTAACCTTTCTAAAGAAGGAATGCACTACCTTCTTACTTAATGGTAAAGTAATATTTTGAATTGACTTGACCTATTTAGGATCGATCTTGATCCCTTCCTTAGATACAATGTGTCCAAGGAGCTTACCTTCTATAACCCCAAAAATGGATTTCTTTGGATTAAGGGATATCCCATGCTCACAACATCTCTCAAGCACTTATTGCAAATGGTCGCAATGATCTTGATTCTTTTTTTAGAAAATGGTTAGGTCATCTAGATAAACCATAATAAACTTACTGATTATATCTTGAAAATCCAATTCCATAACCCTCTAGAAGATAACAAGAGCATTGATCAATCTAAAAGGATTTTTATGATATGCAAAAGTGCCCCATGGAGTAGTGAAGGTTGTCTTATGTTGATCTTGATCATGAACCTCCACTTTATTATATCCTAAGAAACCGTCTAACATAGACAACATCTCTGAACCAATCATAGTTTGTAATAATTAGTCCATGACTGGTAGTGGGTAATTATCCTTAAGTGATAATTGATTGAAATAAAAAAAGTAAACACAAATGTGGATCTCTCCATTATTTTTCCTTATAGGAACAATATTTTCTGTCCATATGTTGTGTATGGGAAAGATAATGTGATCATTCAACATATTTTGAATTTTAGTGAGGATGGTACTTAATATTTTGGGATTGTACTACTAATGTTTTTGATTATGAGGCTGAGATCCTAGCTTGAGAGGAATATCATGTTACACTTAGGTTAAAAATATTTTAGATCAGCATATGAAATGCTAATACATCAATGTACTAATGTAAAAGAGCCACCACTTTTCTCTCTCCATTGATGAGAAACATTTCCCAATATTTATTATTTTGGGGTCACTCTCTATTCCTATATTAACTTGCTCAATTTATATAGATGAATCAGATTCTAATTATTGATGTTTGATGAATCAATCATTCTTATCAAAAAGTCTTTCCAAAGATACCAGCCCTTTGGGAATCTTATTCCCTTTTAGATACAAGATTTCTTCACTATTTTCCTCATTAACATCAAAAATTGATTCTTGAGGAGTGGAATCATTTCCTTTAAAATACAACTCATTAAAATTTTCCACCTTCTCCAATAATGAGATGACTTGCTCATCATTATTAAAAACCTGTGAATGATTAACATTATCAAGAACACTAGGTCAAAAAACCAACTCAATGGTATACTTATTTCCTTGGAAATCTTTGTGAGGAATCAAGGGAGTGGCTAAAATAGCTAATGAATCAGATCTATCATTGTATTCTCATATAACCATTGATATATTAAATTCATCAAAACTTTCCATGTAATCCCAAACTCGATTGTGATAATGCCTTAGTCTTTCATTTTTTGTTTGATATAGATTCCTAAATTGATAAATGATTAGCTCAACATCACCTTGAACATGAAGGTTTTTTATCCCTTTCCTTTGTGCAACATCCATCCCTAACATCAAAGCTTCATACTTAGCAGTATTATTAGTGTTATCAAACTGTAACTTGAAATAGAAAGGGAAGATTTTTCCTTTTGGGGATATGAGAACTATCCTAGCTCTAGATCCAATTGAAGAGCAAATTTTATCAAATTCTAAAGTCCAAACATCATTTGAACTCTCAACCTTAATAGTGTCAAAATCCAAAATATTTTCATCTAAAGAGGGAGATTCTTCTATTTTATGATCTTTTTTTGAAACATCATTTGAAGATATTGGGTCTTCATCTGTAGTCAAGAAATACGTACCCATTCTAGAAGTTTCAAAAAGAATCTACATTTTGGGTCCTCAATTTTTGTTATAGTATACTTTGCTTAATTTTCTAGATGAAGCTTTTGCATCACACCTTTGACAGGTATTCTAGACTTAGACCAATCCATGTTGATTTCTCCACCAACATCTTTATAAAATTTGTGTCCTAACAAAACTCCATATAAGGATGAAACATCAACCACTAGAACTATCATTTTGATCTTTTTCTCTAGAAACATAGAAAATACAAATTATGCATCCTTGATTTGGCCTATGAGAGGTACTTATTTTGTTTCCTTTGAAAATTAATGGCCAAAAGTCTTTATCAAGTTTAATACAAAGGTAGTAGCCACCTTTGTAGGCATCACATTATCAAAAGCACCCAAATCAATAACATAATTACTGAGCTTATAACAATTGACAAATAGGGAAATATATAAAGGTTCTATTTTTCTATAATTAGATGCAGGAGTTACAACCAAGTTATCTTAACTTGCTTTTGGTTTAAGATAAATTGGTATACTCTTAGCTAAAGTTTGATCAAAATTGATCCCTTTGCTTTTTACAAATTTTGCTAATCTTTCAAATTGGTCAGGATTTGATTAGAGGTACTCAACCTCTAAAATTTGGATTTTTGTCTTCTTGGCATGGTCAATGATATCAAAATATGGATATGGGGCAACTGAGGAAGACAAGACATTTTCATTTTTGGGTTTCATGTTTTGGGCACTAGGTATAAACGTTGAAGGAGAAGAGGTATAATTATGCAAAGTACTTACTTATTTATCCACCACTATATCCTTTGGTTGAACTGGAAAAGGAGTTCTTATTTTGTAAATTGTAACCTCCTTTCATGGTTCATCTTTGGATTTTTTTTATCAACTTTTTATTATTGATTTGGCTGACTTTGAGAATGGGTGAAGATGACATAAGACTCACCATGTGTGTCTTCCTCTTGTTCAACTTCTTCTTTAAAGTTTAGAAACATAATATTAAAATCACTAGCTTCTGCCTCTTCATATCTTATAAAGGGATTAGAATCATCTTCAAGAACATATTCTAGCTCTAGAACATCATCATTCTCAGGTTCTAGCCAATTAACTACTGTATTATTTGGCAATGCCTCTAGTGCAAGCCTTATTTGTGATAGAGGGAGCTTATTCTAATTTTGATTTCTAGCCATGTTAGAATAATTTAAATCATTTGGATATGTTCTCCTTGGAACATCCTTGTATGAAGTAAAAGACATGCCTTGGGATATTTTATTCTTAAGAACAAGTAACTCATTTGCTAGCTTTTATACCATGGGATCCATAGTACTAGTACAAGACAAAGTTGTTGAAGGCTACCCTCTAAGATTAATAGAATTATTTATCACCTTCCTTGCTAATATTAAATCATCTTTTACTTTAGTGGCCAAACTTTGAGAAGCATTGAGATCAGCTAGGGATACTTTTCACAAAAGAAAACTCACTTTTGATAGTTGAGAATTGATGAATAAGTAATTTAGATTCTCAAGTGTAGGTCGAGTAACTATTGGAATCATATTCCTCAACTTGTTGAATTTTGCCATGAACTCAAGCATAGGCTCATGTGATTCCTTTTTCATTTGTGTGAGTTGAGCTAATAAGGTATGAACATCTTCTGTTGGCTTGAACCTTGCCTCAAACTGAGCCTTGAATATAGCCCAACTAGTGATAGTTCTATTTACAAGATGATAAAACCAATCAATAACAATAGCTTGGAGTGTTTATATGAATAACCTTATAGAAACATCTTCATGCTCCACTCCAAGAACTCTGAATCCAATCTATAATGTAGTGATATGTTCATCTGGATGTTGTTTTCCATCACCATAAAACTTAAGAAATTTTTTTTTTTGAGCCATGAGGTAGTTCATGAGATGGTGTTGCCAAATTCAATGGACCAAAAGTAGTCCCCCATAGACCTTGAGATACCATTCTTTGTGGATTATATGGAGGTATAAAAAATCTTTGTAAAGGAAAAATAAGTAAGACCCTATGAATGTTGGAAGTTTTTTTTGGTATGGGAGATCTTGTATTTATAGGTGGAAAAATTCTTGTACACTGAAGAGGTGACATTACACGTGTCAATAAAAGATCACAGTTGTGTTCTTGAAATAACTCAAATGTTGGATCAATGAGTCTAGATGCTCTTGTACCATGAGTGTAACTTTGTTCTACCAAAATGTGAAAGTACTCAGAAAGAAAAGAGATTAACTATAGAAAAATAATAATAAACAATAAGGTTTTAGTCTTATATGAACCGAATGAGTATAGAGCTTAGTTATATGTTTAAATTCCCCAGTGGAGTCACCAAAAACTATTGGGTGATTATTTTGTTACCAACACAATGCTATAAAAATGGTGATTTCAACCACAGTGTGATGAGATAAAATCTCTCCTCAATGAAAGGGGAGGCTCCATTTTATTGTTAACTAACATAACACTTAATTATTTACACTTATTTATAATAATTTTATCATAGTGGGTGTTTTTATATCATCCAATTTTCTTTTTTAAAAATTAATGTTCAATCAAAAGCATCCTTTCATTCTTTGTGATATACTTTGGAAATCTAAGATCGTTTGATGAACCAAATATAACTGATATTCAAATTTGTTAGCCAAAAGATTAACAAGAATAATACCAGCAGAATAAATTTGAAAGATAAAATAAGGTGCAGCCCAAAGTCTTCACCTTATTTCAAATAAAGATAAAAATTACCAAAGAATAATAACTGACAACTCAAAGTCTCTTCAGTAATTTAATTTCAATGTGATCATAAACCCAGTAACTAAAAAATAGCTCAAAGACTCTAAAATCAGCTTACTAGCACCTTTTGTTTTATATAAATTTCATACCACAGTTAAATAAAATCATAATAAAGTGTAATGGAAAATACATAATAAAATCTCCAACACACCACAAGTTTATCTCAAAACAAATATTGAAATATCACTTGATTTTATTATATTGAGTGGAATTCAAGATTTACAATATGAACACAAAGTTTCAAAATTGTTTCTCAATTTAGTAGTGTTTCCCTTCTATATCAATTGATGATCCTTTTTAAAAAGATCATCCTCCTATTTATAGAGAGGATATATGAACAAAAATAGGAAAAACATAAATATATTGACTTATTCATTGATAGAGTCAAATTTGACTTAGGACTGTACACTTTTTCTACGTGTAAAATACACCAAACAAAATTACACATGAAAATTTACAAAAATAAACTAAGTGTCCTTAGACATAGGAATTTATTCCTTTTTATTCTTCTCTAAAAAATCCTCATATCTCTTCAATATAGCTTAGACTTCACTATTGTCTAGGCCGGATGTACTCTTGGAGACGACAAGTACCCTTACGATAGAATCTTCTAAGTTAAATAATAAATCCTTGATTCTATTCATCATTATTTGTAATTTATCCAAAATGACATGAAATTAAATTAGTTTTTTTATGGAGTCCAGCATGAAAGTACCTATTTTAATCTTTGTTTGGAGCAAAGATGTAAATTCTTGAATAATAGTCTCCATAGGGAGAATTTCCTGAGAGTTATTTCTAACTTGACAAGGAAGATCTCCAATTTTCTCTATAAAATATAACATCTTATTATCACACATATATTTAGCCTCTTTGAGATCTTTAACTATATTCTTGAGAACTTCTCTTTTGTTCTCAATAGCTTCCCTGTATTCAATGAATATTTTCCTATTTGGAATGACCTTTTACTCAACCAAAAGCTCCAGTTTTAATTTACGTAGTTAAGTCTATGTATCAATATCATTTTTAATAAATTATAAATTTTGATTGAGTACCTTAATGATTTTATAAATTTCCATTTTACTTTGCTCAGTTTCTTCAAAAATTCAATAGCAGAATGCAATCGTTGAGTACCTTATGTTGTTAATCTCACAATCTAGGTATTAACCACCTGACCCTGAGATCCAATTTTCTCTACCTATTGAATTGACTTTTTAGTGTTTTCATGAACAAAAGGATCAATATATTCAAAAGTTTGGGTGTTTTTTAGTAAATAGAGGTTAACTATTCTACGTGTACTTTGAGGTGATCTTTGATCTTCTTACCTTTATCATATCTTTTCGATCAAAGAGGCCATTGCTACTTGAAAATATTCCTTTGTGATTTCATGAGTTTTTTTCCCAAGATATATTCATCCCACTACATATTCAGACACTTGAATATCTTTAATGTTTCTATCTTCAGGAGGGACTACATCTTTAACATACTTATGCCTAAATTCCAAAATTACCCTTGACATAGTTTTAGCCTTCTTCATCATTTTGGACTTTAATAGGACAAGTTGAACAAAATTAAAATCATCAAGAAAAAAACATGTTTCTTCCTCTTAGGTGTTTGATAAATTATCCATGGAGGAAGAAGAGATGAGTCTTTTTAAGCAGAAGAAACCAAGGATTGTGATGTTAGAGTAAGATCAATGGTTTGTGAAGTAAGTGGAATGGAAAGCAGAATAATGGAGGTATCTACTAATGGTGTTGACACCAATGGGATATCGGTTATTATAGGTGGGTTTTGGGTTGGAATGAATTTTAATTTTGGGTCTGATGATATTTTAGACATTGGGGTGATAGGATCTTGAGTTGTCATTTTGGTAGAAGATGTGGACATGAATTTGTCTATATCTTGTTGAGTGAAGTATGGATTGGTAAGGGATCCCAATGATTTTATGGGACTAGGAAAATTAGGCAAATAATCAAAAACTTGATTCAGAGTACCTTGGGAGGGGACTTGAAAGAGTGTAGTAATAGGAGGAGAAGGTGGAGCCAAAAGAGTAGCTTGGGAGGGAATAAAAACAATTGGTACAGATGTACTAATGGAAGGAATTGTAGAGAATGTTACTTGAGAAATTATTTATCAAGGGGTTTTGACTACAAGAACTTCTAATTATGTGGATTTAGGCTATAGAGACTATTGAACAAGAGGTTGAAAAATTATTGATTGAGGTGGTGCCTCACTCACATCTAGTTTCTCTTATGTCTCTATTTGAACACTCTTCTCAACACTAGCTTCTTTGTCTTTCTTCTTTCCTTTACTCATGAATACAACTCTTAGTTTCTAAATGGATGTGGAGGTGTCTTCTTCATTCTTCATCCTCAATTTCTCATGTTTCCTTGTAGTTTCTTCATCATATTCTTCTTTTGACCCTATCTTGAAATATTTTAATTTAATACCTTTAGATTCCAACCATGCATTAGTTCTTACAAGGATGGGTTGAAATCTTTCTCTAATAGATGTGCATTCTTTTACAGACCATTGGATTAAAAGAATAGGATTAACAAAAAATTTATTTCCTTCATATGAAGGATCTAATATATTTTCATCATTGGAGAGATCATCCAAAATGTTAGCTAATTGTAGATCTTTAATTTGATCAGTAGTGAGATGACTATAATCAAGTCTCCTTACATCTTCAATTTTGCATTCTACCTAGATATCCTCAACCTTGTACTCATGGACATAATTACCTTTTAACTTTTCCTTAATCATTCTATAATCAAAATATTTTCTACTCTCGTACCTTCTAAGGGTGATCCATTACATTTTAGTTTTCATTGTCTTAGCCATGGGAGTAGTTAAAATGGTGTACCAGCCAATGCTTATTAGAAAATTGAATCCTATTTTATGTGAATCTAATTGTTTCTTGTGTATAGACATCATTTATCTACACATCTCCATTAAAATCAATTTATCACTTGGGTACCTAGGTAGCATGTAAGGTTGTTCATTAAATCCTCTTACCCTAATGTAGGTGAAAGTTGGGAATTGAAGGAAAATGCAACCAATCTTGTTCACTATTGCCCATGCATGATCTGAAACCCTTTTCTTCTCTAATTCCTACTCAAAAATATAAATGAATTTATAGAATAAAGCATCATTAAATTTTCTAAAAATTTTAATGCCTTCTTTGAGGATTAACTATGGATAATACTCAAAATTAGGAATTTTATTCCTTTGGCCAACACTAGTCAGTCCTAGAAAAGTCCTCATGTAGGCTATGACATATACTAGATAAGAAGTCATATAAAACTTTAGAGAAGAATTTACTTTAGAAAGTTGGTGGCATATGGCATCACTAATCTGACTTCCCCAATAAATTCTCTGCTTATTTTTCTTAATGATAAAACTATAGTGATACATCCATTCTTGTAATATATTTGATACAGGAAGACCTTTGACCCTACTTAGGAAAGTGATTAAATCTCCTATTTCCTAAATAAATTCACTTCAGTATAAAATTTTTGGCCATCTTGAAATTGAATGCCTTTGTGTCTTCAATCAATTTGCATTAATGTGCCTATTGCATTTCTCAAGATTCCTATCATAATATTCATGGGTTGTTTCCACACTTATATCTGAGAATTCCTTAATGTCTAAAATATGAAAAACCTTATCAAAGTATTTAGCATCTAGTCAAATTACCACTTTTCCATTGGCATCCTTGACTGACCTAGTTTCTTTATCAAAATGAGCAGGAGCTGTTAAGATGAACTTCGGACCTTGAGCTGACACAGAAATGCAACTGCTAGGTGTATCTCACTGTTAAGAATAGGTTGCATATATGGAGAAATAAGATATATACCTAACCTTTGTAAGAACTTGGCCATGTCAACATGACCAATCTCTATATCTCTAATTTAATCTACATTAGAATCTATTGCAAATGCTAAGAATACACCTTGAAATTTATAGTTCAATATTCTTTTAGCTGGAGAATCTTCTATCATTGATCTAGTATCTATAAAAATGAAATTTTAAATCTTTAGAGTTAGTATTTTCCATCATTTTCAAGAAAGGTGTAGGAGTAGGAAAAACTACATAATTCTAGAAACTTTGGTGTAATTCAGAGAATTTTCCATGAACTATACTAGATGTGGTTTTGGTGTAGTTCATAAAAAATTCTCCAAACTGCACTAAAAAGGATAAAATGTGCGCTTTAGAGAATTTTATTTGGAGTGCACCAGAATTTGTGCACTTCAGATAAAATTCTCTGAAGTGCACTAAAAAGGTGTGCAATGTGCACTTTGAAAATTTTCTTCAAAGTGCACCAAGTGGCATGTATTTTAGAGAAAATTCTTTGAAGTGCACTAGATGGTGAAATGTGCACTCCAGAGAATTTTATTTGGATTGCACTATAAAGGTGATATGGGAAATCGCTCCTTGGTGCATCTCAAAGAATTATCTCTAAAATGCACCAAGAGAGTTAGGGTTTTGTAAATTCAAGGAAAGGCGTGAAACAATAATAAAAAACCCTTGGAAGAGAAAGAAAGAAATAAACTAGCAAAAACAAGAAGTAAAATAGAGACTTTCTTGAGAAACGGTGAAAACAACAAGAAGATGAAAAATCCCAGGGCATGAAATCAATCAAATCAACAAATTTGAGGGTGATGAAGTAAAGTGAAATCAAACTCAAAAATTGTGAAGACAAATGGTACAAATAAAATTACATAGGTTAAATATATATAAAAATAAGTAAATAATTCACAATTAATTACTAACATGATGGTGGGCCTAGGTGCAAAGTTAGAGAATTTATCCAATTTTACACATGCAATGATAGATAATTTCTCTGACTCTGCACCTTGAGGTGTAGTCCATATAAAATGATCTAGTTTGCACTAATTTAGACTTGGTGTAGTTCAGAGAAAATTTTATGAACTACACAGGATGAAAAATTTCCTTCAAAAACTAACTTTTTTTAGGATAAACAAATGCAAGGAGGTAGTGATTATCCTAGTTTTGTGAGCTTGGAGCTCATGGGATATGAGATAGACAAGTTCCATAGGGGTTATCCCATGAATTGAGCTTGCTAAAATTCAAGGATAATAATACTAACCTCTTTTTCAATAGAATTATTATGGTTGAAAGTCAGATTAGGATCTGAAAGGAAAGAGAATAAAAATAAATATTAACATAGATGATTGAAGGAAAACATGCACATATGAAATATTTATAGGTTTAGGCATAATTTTCTAAGGTTTCATAGACCTACATAGTTTATAGGGACATTGCTGACAGAGGTAGGATAATACCAATTTCCATAAGGGTCTTACTATTGCTAGCAAAATCCAAGTAGGTTTTGAGCTATAGTTTCCTCATTTTAGTATTGACAAATTAGATAAGGAATAATTTTAATATTAGTGATGATTGTTATGAGAAATATAATGTAAAAATAAGATAAGTACATCTCTCGTATTTATCTTTAAATTTTTAATATTCTAGGTACAATATGAATTTATTAATATCTCAATTCAGATTAGGGCATTATTTTAATATTTCACACAATATAAACTAGTTATGGGGGTGGGGTGCCAAAAAAAATTATAACATAGGGGTGAGCATAGTGAATATCCCTCCAATATAAATTAGTCCTAGTTTTACATTATTTATATCACATTAATCTAAAATAATTAAAACACAAGGATATAATGAGGAAATTACATGTAAATAATTGACAAACAAAGTCAACCTAAATCTAAGATGGTAAAAATATAAACTAATATTATATTAATGTTAAATGGTTATAAAGAATGTAATTATATACAAAGATAATAAAAATTGACTTAAGCATACATAAATGAAATATATCTATAGTTGTATCTATAATCCTAGATAACCTAAACTATTTAAGCATAAGGATAATCTATACAAGGTTAAAAGTTTAAAAAACATACTAATATAAAAATATGTAGAATAGATATATCCATTAAATTAAATATTAAAAAATATATTATGGATAGGGATAATCACCTTATGTAGATTTGTCGATGCATCAATCTCCCCCTTATCTTTAGTGGTACATAGTAAAATATGTTATGTGAAGACCTCAAATTAAAATTATGAAGACATAAGTGTCCTTTAATTGGGGACTCCAAAGACTAAGGGGCATTTCCATGGTTTACCTTCCTTCTATTGAGATTCAAATTCCTTGAGAAAGATAAACCTCCAAAAGGATAAGTTTATATCTCCTAATTCCTCTCATATACTTAGAGAAAAAAATTAATTTGTAACAAGATTAGATGAGTGTTGTTATTATATGAAAATTACATTTAGTAATATAATATATATTGATAAAATTACTTGAAGTTACTAGCTTAAATTCTAATGAAATTGATTCAGTTTGATCTAGGATAATGGATTAAGAATGACACAGTGCTAGGTCTACCATGCTGATCTATTTCAAAAAGGAAAAAAATGAAATTGATTAGGATAATTTTAGTCAAAATTAGGGAAATAAATAGATCAACCCTATTGATTTATTAATAGGACACAAACAAGATTCATATTAGATTGAGTATGTTGATTTAGTAGGTAATACAAGGAATGGCATATTGAACTAGATTGATCAAGATCAATTTAGTTGGTAAAATTAAATATTCTAAGATTAATTAGAGGAATGAAGGGGAAAGATACAAAAATGGGGATAAACAAATCCAAAGGCATGATCATGATGATACATGGGTATGATAGGGATAATATGTACATCTATCTCAAAGCACCATGAACTGACCCCACCCCTTTCTCAGTACATTCTTTAAGATGTGCACTCTAGGAGATTTATTCATTAATGATTCTTGAAAAATTTATCATCAATAACTAAAAATAAATGGGTGTATACATATTCACATCAAAAATCTCATCACATGTCATAATAGTGTAATATGGGATGATACCTTAAGAATGAAACATAGAAACATAAAATCATTAAATTAAATGCTAGTAAATGATGATAAATGAATGAAATAAATAAAATTAACATATACATACCTAAAATTGGTTTTTTATTGAAAATATAGATGGGAATACTTTATTCTTAGTCAATGTGGGTGAAAAAATTGCATATGGCATCCCTAATGACATGAGGCTAAAAATAGAAAATAATCAATGTAGGTACAAGCAAGTCAATAAATATAAGTACATGGAACTCTTGGAAAGGATTGTAACAATAAAGTAAAATCAGAAAGATGAGATAATAAGGCTAAAATAGGACCAACATACCCAAAGATGATAAAAAATGTAAGGAATGTCTATCAAGATGGTATTATAAGGTTAAATTATAACCAAAACCCCCAAGGAGAATAAAATCATGGATAACATAAATTTATAAATAAGGGATTAGACAATAACAAACTAAATGTTAGATTATTTATAGATAGCCCAAGGATAGAGTGATAAAAATAAAATAAAGGAAAGCATAAATTAGAGCAATCAAATTAGAAATGGGACCAAATGGCACAAAAATGGGTGAATATAAACTCAAGGTCCTAAATATACCTAATAAAAATCCTATAAATATAAATCAATGACCAAGAGATCATCTATCAAAAAGTAAAATATGCAAATTTTATTCAAACATACCAAGTTCAAAGAGGAATTTCTTAACAATAACACTTTACATAATTCTAACTTATCTAAAAGAGATGGAGAAGTGTGTGTGTGTGTGTGTGTGTGTGTGTGTGTGTGTGTGTGTGTGTGTGTGTGTGTGTGTGTATGTATATATATATGTATGTATATATATATGTATGTATGTATGTATGTATATATATATATATATACATATATGTATATGTATATGTATATGTATATGTATATGTATATATATGTATATGTATATGTATATATATGTATATATATATATATGTGTGTGTGTGTGTGTGTGTGTGTGTATATATATATGTGTGTGTGTGTGTATATATATATAGATATATGTGTATATATATATGTATGTATATATATATATATATGTATACATATGTGTATATATATATGTATATATATATATATGTATATACACATACACACACACACACACACACACACACACACACACACACACACACACACACACACACATTCAAGGTGAAAAATGAAAGGGGAGGAAAACATATGCCCCCAAGGTGAAAACATGGCCTTTATTGAAAATAAGATGATCTGATTAGTTTGGCAAGATTAAGAGATTCTAAAATTTATGGCCCTAAAGTGCCTAACCCAATAAGCATAAATATTGGGATAACAAATCAAGTTTGAATATCATCCCATGAAGGGTAAGACATGAAAAAAAAAAAAAAAAAGATCCTACCTTCTCATAACATGTCCATGTTCTTCAGGACCCCTTACAGAGCCATCGATCTACTATGAGGATTAAGTGCTCACATGATAAAGTAAGTAGAATGAATGACATATTTTAGACCTCCTACCCTTGTTTAATATCCTCTCACACCCCAATGGGCCTTGTATCTATCATAAGGCTAATTTTTATATTTGATCTTCAACTAATATAGGTAGACATGTCAAATGATATAATCACATATTCTAGTGTGATCTAAACTTTGAGAAATATTTTATCTCTTAGAATTACCATTTTACTTTTATTTTTGTATGAAATTATGGATTCTGAATTGTTTTTGTATTTTTATATTTTACTCCTCCATATTTATATGTAATATCAACAATGGATGATAAATATGACTTAAAAAATAAAACTTACACCTAACCACTAAAGAGGAGAACCTAGATACCAAGTTTCTTAGATATTCATAGATTTTCCCCTTAGAAAAGAATTTAGTCTTTACAATAGAACTTAGTGTGCATAAAATAAGGTATAAAATAGGAAATATAGAGATGAGCATAAAATTATTGGGTTGCACTAGTTACAAAAAATGTATAAATGGATGTGAAAGACCGATTTGATATTTTCATCATAAGAGGATTAAATGTGGGTGAAAAACATGTATATGGATTGAAATAGTTTTTCCATGAGAATAAAACTGACTCTCAAGTACTAAACACCAATTTAAACCATTGTATTATATTTTTAAAATGGCACATATCTAATTTATGAGTGGGAGAAAGAATGAACATGTAGTAATAGAATGCATGCTTATGAAGAGAGCTTCGTTGTATTCCCCAAGGTCTTACCATGAAAATCACAAAATGAAAATCCAAGAGGCATAAATATAAATGGGATAAAATTATGAATCGCATAAAGACTATTAATAAAATGTTTCAAACCCCAAGGGTTGCAAGTGTGACAATAAGAAGGTAGTAAAGATATTGGGGGCATAAGAGAAAAAAACACAGGAATTTGTGAGGAGGGCTTAGTTGTATTCGATAAGGGATCACCATGAAACTTACAAACTTAGAATATAAGAGGCATAAAATTAATAGATATTTAAGGTGCTAAAAAGAGGTGATAATATGCTAAAATCAAGAGCTTATTATATGTAAAAAGGTATCCCAAAGGTAGTGCTAAGGGATATGATAATAAAATCCAGAGGTATAGATAAATTAGGCTAAACTAAAATTCAAGAGTGTAAAAAAAAAAAACCTACAAGAATAATTAGCCTAAAATAAAATAAACTAATCATAAATAAGCAAGTGGTATGTACCAAATATTAAAAACATGGACAAAAATGAAAACTAAGAGGATAAGTAATAATAATATTTATTTAAAAAATAAACATTATTTGGTTCTTTGAAAATGTTTTTTTCATTAGTTTGCAATCTATAAGTATGGGTTCCAATGATGTATTTGATAAGGTAAAGACCCCACCACTTTTGGGCATATTTACACTCTTTGTTTTTGGGTGTAATCCAATTCCAACACTAAGTCACCTACATCAAATGTTCTAACTTTGAATTTATTATCGTGTTGCTTAGCTATACAAGTTTTATATTATCATTATGTTGTAAATCACTCATGTGTCTCTCATAAAGGATATATAAATCATGAATTTGGGATTCAAGGAGCTCATCATTGGGGATAATACCATGAAGATAAATGTGCAATGAAAGAAACTCCACTTCTAATAGAAATATGGATTTGAAACCATAGACTAGAGAGAATGGAGTTACCCCAATGGCATTAAAAATGATAGTATAATAAGTCCAAATCATATGATAGTGTTTGAGATCTATTCCATGTGTAAATATTGAATAGTATTATACAATATATTTTTAAGGAAATTTTTTGTTGCTTCAAATTCACCATTGCACCAAGGATGATGAGAGGTAGAAAACTTGTGGGTAATTTTAAATGTAGAAAAAAGTTGTTTCGTTTACATATTTCTTAAATTACCACTATTTATAGATATGATGATGTGTGGAATTCCAAAGTGACAAATGGTTTTGTTGAGTATGAATTTTGGAGATGGTAACACTAGTAACATTAGCAAGAGGCATAACTTATACCCACTTGGTAAAGTCTTCAATGGTTGTTAGGAATTATTGTTTCATGTGAGTATATTTGTAATAATTATATATGTATGGGAAAATAATATATGTACACAACTCACATATAATAGAGGTTAAAGAGATATTATATAATAATATCTATTAGGGATGTGAAGTTGTTATTGATAATTTTAGATTTATAGTTTTTAGGTATCCACTTATCTATATATATGTAATATTATTAAAAAGAATAACAATGAAGGTTTTTGTTTGTGTAAAACTTCTACTAAGATTTCATTTGGAATCAGACTAGGTATGGTTTTTTTATAATTATAATGGGTAGATCCATAATAATTCTTAGTTTCACCTATGATGGAAAAGATTAATATATGAAGTGTTAATATAGGCATTCTTTCATAGAGGATAAGATAGAGTTGCATAGTCTTTAAGGTATCTTTGGAGTGTTTTTGTTAGCCATCATGCATCATGCTAACATTTTGATATGTTATTACCATTATCAATGCCTAAAAATTATGTTAATTGATATGAATTTGATCTAGATGTTGTGTGTTGAAATATTATTCCATGCACCTCATACTTATATTTTGCCAAGAATTCCATTATATTAGATTTGTGGCCAAATTATACCATAATACAAGATTTCATCTATACAATATTTTGATATGTGTATTTTTCATGTAATTCTTAATGTGTGCATTCGATATAAAATTTTCTTAGTTATTATAGTTATTCAGTTGTGTCAAGGGTTTAGTTGCATCAAGTTCTTTCCACCATGTTGTATTGATCTTGGCATCAAATTTCATTATGGTTTTGCTTCATTCCTCTTAACATTGCATCCATTCATATTTATTACATTCTACCTAGATCACATTGATATTAATTATTCACATACAGTTGTGATGCCTTAAATTAATTATCACTTTGACCATTGAAATTTCCAAAAAATAACCCATGGTATTTTTAATACATAGATGTTCAGGATTTATTTACGTGTTTATTATTTAGTCTTGGTAAAAAAATTATACAAGTCATACATTCAACTTAAATATATAGGTTTATGTTTTAGTGATAATGTCATGTTAATTAATTTAGAAATTATGATTTTTTTATATATTTTTGTTTAGGTATTAGTGTTAACATCTAAATTACAAATTCATAGAGTCTAGTTTTTTGTAATTTTTACAAGGCTAAGACACATTGAGTAAAGTCTTATAATCTTTTGTCCATTTAGTTTAATGTTTTATGGTACTTGTTAAAATGTTATGTTTAAATTCATTTATAATTCAATGAGTTTTAGTTTATGTTAAAATTGGTAATAATTATTTACTCTATGGTTAACATTATTTATCAATAAATCCAAAGTAAAATATGTCATTTTTTAAAGTATAGAAGAGTCATTTTAATGTATGTCATCAACTATAAAAAGTTGAAAATATGCCTAATTTTAATGGATGCATTTTTTAGAGAACCTGATATCCTATTGATAAGTTAGTCCTATGGGGGGATACTTTATCATGACATGTAAATTAGCTTCATGATATTATTCAACTAAGTGAGTAATTTAATGGTGAAGGATGAAGGCAATAGAGATTAGAGGTCAAATAACAACTTTGAGTCAATCACTAACTTAGGGACTCCATATCACAATAGTGTCACATGTATCTAATGAAATAGGATTGACCTACAACTATCCTCTCTAAATATTTAGACTCATATAAGGTAAATCAAATAGATCCCATTGATACTTAATGAATTGTTATATGACCAAATGGATCCAAAAACCTAATAAGAGGAGTAGTTGTAACACAATGTCAAGAGAAAGGGTTGTAAATCCTCTAGGAAATAAACCCAACGAAGTAGCCCTAACTATGTATTCATTTTTAATTAATTTAATATTTTTATCAAAAAATGTAAGTAAGGTGGAAGGGTTAGAAACATATCAAAATGGGTAAGGAGCTATGGTAGGAAAATGGAGGCATGGGATACCTAAGGTGGATAAATGTAAATTTTAAACAATCTTATAGTCACACTCAATATAAGTGTATAAATATTTAAACAACGAGATATAAATTAATTGACCAATCAATTATGCAACTTCTATCTATCAAATGAAATAACTAGGGTTAGAATATACTCACCTTGAGTAAGACTTGTTGAACTTTAATTTCCCTTTGGCCAATGATTATTTACAAGATATTATTATGGTTATAAGGATCTCAAATGATGAATCGACCTCTAGGCTAAAAGTAATCCTATTGCATCCAAGACTCCACAAGATAAGGTTTCCTTCAAGATAAGATCTTTTAAATAAATCCTTTAAATGTAGACTTAGGGCAAAAATATAAGCAATAACAATGTGAAAATTAATGTTCCTCTCTATTAGAATGAAATGGTAACTTTTATTTATATTTGTTAATATCATAATCCTTTCTAAAGATTAATTTTATGTTATTGGCCAGATTTATTTAGTTTTAAACATGTTGAATAACCTCAAACTAGGTTAGCCAAGATGATCTAGTTACAAAGAATGTATTGAAACATTCATAATTGGATCAATTTGATCGATGTATTTTTTAAAGGATAGATGATCAATAAAACTACATTGAATAGACTGATATAATAGGAAGTTATGGGTCCTAATATAACTATAGGATGCAATATGGAAGGAGATAACTTAGGGGATCAAATTTAAGGAAGTTAGAATGGATGTAGACTAATAAATAGGAAAATATCTCTCAAAAATCACAAATAAACTCCCCAACCATTTATAGGTGCACCATTTAAGGCATTAACTCAAGTATATTAAAACTTGACAGTTTGATAAAAGAGATAAAGCATCAATAAATGATAAAATGTAAAATTATAATGTGTATACAACATCAATGTCTATGCTAAACTAGCTAAAGTCAAGTATAGCTTATAGTGGTAGTGAAAATTTCCTATGATGTTTATGATCAAGTAACAATGGTTAAAAATAGAGGATACAAAAAAAGATAATGAGGACTTAATCTTTAAAAAATTAATTTTCATATTTTGTTTTTTGGTGTGTAAAAATAAACCCCTATTGTGATGATATTTTTGAAAGACTCATTTTAAGGAGTTTGATTTTTTAGGGAAATAAGAGATACGAGGTAATTTAAACATGGATGTTATCCAGATATTTTGGTAGTTTTAGAATTCATGAGTTTGATGATTTGGAGGTGGAATTTGTGAACTCAAGAATTCAACTCGAGAGATACACATTTACGAGGGTTATGAGATAACTTTATGAAGTTGTACCTAGTCAACAGATTATTTTTCAAAGAGAAACTTATGAATAATATGTGATTATTTTCTACCATGTTGACATTTGGGGGTGTTATTAATTAGTATCTCATGTGATTATATTCATAATTATTATGTGTGCAAAAATAATAAATGTACACAACTCATGTAAAATAGAGGCATGAGAGAGATATTATAGAATAAGATATTTTAGGGATGTGAAGCAGTTTTTGATAAGTGTATATTCATATTTTTTAGGTTTCCACTTATATAAGTATGTGTGTGTGTAATATTAATAATAATAATAACCATTTAGTTTTTTTGTTTGCATAAAATTTATATTGAGACTTTAGTGGCAATGATTATAAAGACATGTTTGTCATTGAGGCACCTTGTCAATGAGATATAATCCCCACATATGTAATCACCAAGGAGTTTCAAGTGTTTTAATATTATATACATGAAAATGAATAATATAATAATTTAATTATTAATTATTACACTTATTGTAAAATTTAATGGCATATTTTTCAAGTGTAGGCCAATAGTAGCCCATGCATAGACATATGTGGGTTAAAGTGGTTCCAATATAATGATTGTTGTGAATATCCCTATGTTATTTCTCAAGAATATGATGGACATAACATTAATTAGCACATAATATCAATATGATGTTAGAGGATATTGAGCTTAAGGAAAAACTTGAAGGCTTGCTTTAACATTCTAGTCTTTACATGACAATTAGCATTGGGAAGATAAGTTTCATTGTATAGAAATTACATAATGTTTTAATAAATGAATTTGTCAAGTCAAAAAAACATAAATATTAAAATATAGGTAATCATCACTAGGTACTATGGTACATGGAGATTATCTCATATGAATGATAAATTGATCATCATGTAATGCTTTGTGTGGATGGAAAAGGGAATCCAATGAGGCAAGAGAATCAGAGATAGGGTTTTCCTCTCTTGGGATTGCCTCAATAGTGAAATATGTAAATTATTTAGTAAGTTTTGTAGTATGATCATTATATGATTTTAGGTTCTCAATTTTACACTAGTATACAACATTGATTTGGTGACATATAATTTAAGAGTCACCTAAAGCATGTAAATAAATAATATTAATATCAATGGTTGTTTACATACCAAGTATAATACCTTCACATTTATTCATGTTATTAGTGACATCAAAGTCTAATAAATATCAAGTGAAATGATATTTCCTAAAGGATAGGAAAGGAAACATCATTCCCCAGCTCCTTATAAGAACATGGCTTTGTCAATGTTAAGTGTCCAAGTGTCCTCATTCAAATCAGTGGTGTATTCAATTTAATCATCATGTTCATTCATTTTGTTATATCTTAGTTTGGGTAAATCAATATTACGTTATTCAAAGGTTTTTGGCCTAAAGTTAAACTAGGAAATTGTAGTAGTATTTAAGGGTAATGGCTTGATTGGAACCTTTAATGAAGTAAGTTTATTCATAGAGAAGGGTATTATGAATGTGCCATTTTGGAAAGAATTGGTTTGAATGTAAGATGATAAAAAAAACTTTAACCTTGATTTATTTTTGGGTGATGATGATGTTTATGTCAAAATCCATCAATAGGGTCATACATTTTTTATTTATATTACCAAGAAATAATTACTTAGAGATGAATAAGCAAAGGGGATTCAAATGGAAAATGGCATACATCATTTGATTAAAAAAAAAGTCCTAAATGTTTTCCAAATACACATTGAAAACACACATTTTATGATTAAGCTTAACTTTGTGTTTAATGAGATGCTCAAGAATGATAGCAAGGTCATGAGTATAGTCTTCATGATGATTGGATTTTGAAATGATATCACCACATAGGTTTCAACAATTTTATGGATGAGTTAATGAAAAATTTGAGTCATATCACATTGTGAGGTTACATCAATAATTTTAAGACCAGAAGACATATTAACATAGCAGTGTGTACCCCCCCCCCCTTGTTGATATTTAGGGGTGATGTGGATCTAATTTTGTCCCATAAAATGGTCTATGATGGAAATCATCTCATATCTAACTATAAAATCAAAAATAACATCAATGGAAGAAGGTGGTAAAATATAATTATTTAATGTTAAGTTGAAATTATGAAATTCAATGAAAATTTTAATGACCACAGTGACTTTATTATGAAACAGGTCTATGTTAGAGAACCATTCAAAATAATATACTATCTTAATAAAATTAACATCAAGGAACTTAATTATTTCTTTATGACATATTTTAGAAACATCTATAAGTAATCTACATCTCTTTTAGTGAAGTCAGTTGAATCAAAATAAGTTATAATATTATGGACAATTATGCTTGCGTTAATGCTAGGCATATATTCATATGACCGAGAAAAATATTCCATGGTATTTCCAAGGATCATGTTAAAATTATCTATTTTTTTAGGGTAAGATATGAAGAAATTATAATAGGGTGACAGTCATTAGTTGATCATATGTTAATCTACTTATCATCCTCAATCAGTAATATATTTCCATCTTAGAAGTGATAAGGTGAAAGGGGTAAATTACATATAGGGTCACTATTTAGATTGTAATTAGAAATGAAGTTTTGAAAATAATCAAGGCTGTCCTCAAAATAGCCAAGCTTATGATGTTTGTGAGGAAGTTAAGGTTCTCTAGGATGAAAGCTTTCTAAGATGGTTTCATCACTATGTAAAGTAGGTAAAGGACCATAATATTTGATATCCACCTCTAGATTAACATACTTATTATCATTGTTGTCATATTATATTTGAATATTTCTCACAATAATATATTTAGAATCTAAGATAATTTCTAAAACTTTTGAAGGGGTTTCAATAATTTTTTGCATGTGATCACGATGTCAATCTTGTTCTATTTGTTTGAATGAATTTTAACTATATTATCCATGTCTATGTTTGTGCCATTTTTTAAATTTTTAGTAGGGTTAAGTTTTGTAACTAGATCAACCATGTTTATGTTTATGATGATTTTTTTTAGTAGATTAACCTAGATTGGCCATCTAGAAAATATAGTTGATTTCATTACAATGGTCTAGGAGTGTAATATGAACTGAATCAATTATGGAGATTCTTTTTTTATGGTATGTGTATTATGAACTAGATCAACCACACCAATTTCATCAATTTTAACTATTTATAAAAAAATAATCTTCAAGAGTGATTTGTGCTTAGATTTTTAATAAAAATCATAAATGTGTGAAATAACATAGAGGGAGTATTCTAATGGTGGATTAGTGGAAGGTCGTAACCTTTTGGCTCTTGATCTTCATCACTTGAATAAAAATATGGATAAATATAGACTATATCCTAGGTGAAATCATGAATCATGGAAATGGTCTTTTGGTAATTAAGTTCATCTAAGTCTCATATCTTGGGAAATTATGTAAGATTCATCATAACATGAAGATATTTTACATTCTTAGTGGTGGTTTTGAGAGTTATCAGTGGAAGTATCTTTAAAATACACATAAAATTGATTAAAATCCCATGGGTAGAATAGTAAAGATATTAATGGTTCTTGGAAAATTTTGTCCACCCCAAGTTCATTACATTCATAAGAATCTTTGTTGTAGGAAGTTTTTTTATCATTGTAAGGAGGTGGGATTTCACTATCATCATGATTTATGGTAAGGGTAATATCTCTTGGTAAAATATATGGAGGAATAAATTTTGAAATTTAAGGTGGTAATCGAGTGGAAGTATTTTGTATGTCATTAAGCTAATCATAATCTAAGTCAACAAGAGTTAATTTCATGTTGGGATGCATGTTGAAAAACATAGGTAAATGAGGATTGTTAATTTTTATAATTTATTGGAATATGAAATTTTGATTTAGGGTTTGGTAATTTGATATTCCAAGGGTTAGGATTAGGCTTATGTTTGTGTTTTTTACCATCATGAATGAATTTTTAGGAATTAACTACCAAAATAGGTGATGACTCTAAACTAGTTGGTTAAAAAATGGCCTATGATGATCTTGTAAGATAGTGGAAGATCAAGGACCATAAGCTTGGTGTGGATCATATAGTGGATAATAGTACATGGATATAAATATAACCAAGAGACATTTGGTTAATATATCAAATTCATGGTAAGGAAGTCTTATTTTATTGAGATCATTTTTGGAAACCCTGTGTATTTTATCAGCCATAAGGAAGTGATGTTAATTCAATAACCTTAGTCTGCCAAGACTTTCATTTTTTTCACATCATCAATAATGATACTAATAAATAAAGGTGAATAATTAGATCAAAAAATAACTTTTTAATTGATATAACATCCTCAAGAAACTCAATAGAGGTTTACTACATGACTTAGGATGGGATGTGTTTCAATTTCATCCATTTAAGTGGGTTGTACACCTTTGAAATTTTACTAGATAGATTGGTTTGATTTATGGAATGTGGTTCTTTTATATATTATAATTATTTCATGAGAAATTTCTAATGATATGGTGATGTTTTCAAGAGTTAAATTAAATGAATATTATAATACATAGTGTTAAGCTCATTTAGGAACTTTCATTAAGATTATTGTTTGTAAGAACAATAACAATATTTATGAGGATAAGAAGGAAGAACTATATGAGGCACAATAGTAGGAGGATTTTTATTACTAGTTTGAAAATTTGTTAAGGAAGTGGACTCATCACTAGGTGGGATGTTGGAAGTAGGATTTAAGGTATATTTTAGAATCATGTCTTCTTAGGATTATATAAGGGTTTATAATGAGATCCTTGCAAGAAAGCTTATTAAAGTGTTTTTATTTATTTATTACTTTAGTTAGGGTGTTTATTGGTTACCTTGATTAGACTAATTGGTTTTTATATGTTTTTTTAATTTTCTTTGTATTGTTCTTTAGATATGGATTCATAATTGAAGTGTGCTCCTAATATAAAGTCATAATTTTTTTTTAAGATATTTTTTATGAGAATAACCCAAATAAGTGTAAAACCAACAAACATTGTTGGGATTATATCATAATGGGTGTGAAGAATAAGTACAAGGTTTATATTGTGGAATCAACTTCATAAGTTATTATAAACTTAAGGGAGGGTATGTAGGGCATTGATTATTTAGATTATTTTTTATTGTAAGTTCCTGATATTGGTTTTGGAGGAGGCTTGTCTTGATAAGTGTTAGTTTTGATTATGTTGATTTATTTTTAAAAAGATTCCTTATAAGATTTTTGAAAAGGTTCAAATTGGATCTTAAGTAAATCTTATCTTTTTGCTTAGTCGAAGTCTTCTTACAATTTTTTAGGAAAAAATGTATGAACATTTTTTTGAAAAAGATATTTGAGAGTGGTGATAAAGATTTGAAAATAATATCATCATTCATTTTATGATCTAATTTATATACTAAATACTTCCATCACTTGATGAAATCATGGATAGGATCCTTAGGGTTATTTTTTAGCATTTAATGAAATTGATAAATCTACTTTTAGGAAGTTCATAGTTTTGGAAATACTTAACTACAACATTGACTAAGTCTTATAGTTGTGAAATGGAGTGGGTTATAATTTGATTATACCCAAGGTTTTTTTTAGTGGTGAATATTCATTAATTCATGAATATTCCATTTTTAGGATTTTGGTTTTGGCAAATTTTTAGGGTCGGTAGATGGGATCGGATCACCAAAATTCTAGGGATATTTTTTTTAAGGGGGTCAGCTCACCAACCGTTTACAATGATATATAATATTACCATTACATTCTCTAGATATATAGTATATCTCCTAAGTTTTTGATCTATACTAACCAAGGGAACAAGTATAACCGAACAACAATAATGAATGAAGAAAATGAATGATAATACCAAACAACAATCCAAACTAATCTACTAAATAGAAGAGATGAAATCCTAAGATGAAATGAGGGTAGAGGTGAGTATTCATATATCATGAGAGGTGACCGGGAAACTAGATAGTAGACTAGACACATAGGTCACCCATCAGTGCATCAAACGGTCAAACTATCTATCTATGTCACCTAGTGAAATCATTCAAATAAGGTGTATGACAAGTGTAGCCATCCAGTTTAGTGATGTGGCTAAGCCATTTGTCTCATCCATATAGCTTGATCATTTAGTTCAACCACCCATCTAAGTTGATCAACTTAACCACCTAGCTTGATCATCCAACTTAGTCATTCGACACAATCATCTAGTTGATCCATTTAGCTCAGCCATCTAATTCATCCATCTAGCTCAACTATTTAGTTTAGCTATCTAATTCAATCATCTAGCTCAATCATCTAATTCATTCATCTAGCTCAACCACCCAGCTTAGCCATCCAGCTCAATCATCTGGCTCATCCATTCAGTTTGGTTGATCTACTTGACCATTTAGCTCAACCATTTGATTTAGCCTTATCATTTGACCATATGATTAGCTCTTTTGATTTGAACATTTCTTTCAATAGTTTAGCTACATCATGTGACTATACCATTTGATTTGACCATTTAATTTAGCCATTTGGGTCAACCATTCAGTTTAACTATTCAGTTCAGACATTTAGTTTAGTTGTTCAGTTTGACCATATGGTTAAGACATTTGGTTTATCTATTTAGTTTAATTGTTCAATTTAGCCATTCATTTTTTTGTTCAATCCAACCATTCACCATCACCCTAGGGAAATTTGTGAATTAGATTTCCCTAGATTTACCAGATATTACCAATAGGTTTTCTTATAAGGCCTATTAAAATTAACCTTCATTATACCATTTTATTATGTATCTAACTTATATTTTGACTATAATATTTTTATAAACACATGTGTTAGTTTGAATCTATTATGTGTAGAGGTTTCAAAAAAATTAAGCTTTAAGATAGGGTCAATAGTCTTGTCAAATATGATGGTTAGATAGATATTTATAATGTACATGTACATAATATAGGGATTTATCAATTCATTTGGAAGGTTTTGGAGCATCTTATTAATCTTGGTAAATTCTCATATCTAAGAGGAGTAGGAATATAATTTTGACTAGGTTGTTTTACAGTGACCTATTGAGCTTGATTAGCTATTTGAAAAATATGGTGTTTTATGTATAAAATTTGGATGGTATTAATACTTTTCATATGGTCCATTTGGTCTAGCATATTATCAGTAAATTATGTAACATCAATAGTATAATTTTGAGGAGGATTTTTGGTAGTATTTTTTACAAGAAGAATATTAGTAAGAGAGACTTAATGGAATTGGTATTAAAAATATGAATGTAATTTTAATCACTAGATGAAAATGTGGAGTCATTAAGGTTCCTAAGGATTACATTATATTTTATAGTATAAATTACCCTTAAATCAATATCTTTCATATTTTATTTAGTATTTTTAGGATCACTACCAAAATATGTTGAAACATGTTGCATTGGATAGATCAAGATTGAGGAAAATTATGACACGAAGAATTGCCTTTAGTGGTGTGCATGGGAGGGATAAAATAGTTACCCATATAAAATATAAATGGTTTGAGACTCACTACAAAAATAATAAGAGATTAAATCATTTTAAAATGATGGAAAAAATTAAGAATCTATAAAAAGAAAGAAAAATGAACTTTAAAAAGCAAGGAAAATAAAACATGAATATAATCCAAAAAGTGGTGGGATAGTATTCATGTCAGGTTCACCAAAATGTATGATGGTAAATGTATTCAAAAACATAATTATCTTATATTATAAGAAAGAGAGGACCATAGTAGGACCACCATACACACAAGGGGTTGTGACACAAAGTGGGGTGGAAGCTATAAGCAAGATTTGTTTGTAATGGGGGTATCAAGGTTATAATGAGGAAACCACATGCAAATAAATGAAAAAAAAAAAGAAAAATTAAATATAAGATGATAAGAATATAAAATAACAAGATAAAAATTTCAAATAGTTATAAGGGTTGTAATTACATACAAAGGTATAAGAAACTAACTGAAACATGGATAAAGGAAATATAACTATCATTTTATTTGCAAGTCTAGATAACCTACGTTAGTATAAGTATAAATATATTGCAAGTGATGAGAGAAGTAACAAAAAACTACTAATATATATATATATATATATATACATATATATATATATATATATATATATTATTTTGTTACTTCTCTCATCACTTGCAATATATTTATACTTATACTAACGTAGGTTATCTAGACTTGCAAATAAATTTATATATATATATATATATATCATTATTTTTTTGTTACTTCTCTCATCACTTGTATTATCTTCATGCTATATTAAACTAAATAAATGAAATAGATTAGGGATAGGGATACTTATCTTGAGTGGATTTTTCAGTGAATAAATCTCCACCTTGGCTCTAGTGGCACTTTTCCAGAAAATGTTTTAGGTGAATACCTAAGTGTCCTTAATTGAGGGCTGCAAAGACTAAGTGATACCTCCTTGTTGAGATTACTTCTATTAACATTTAAATAACTTGAACAAGACTATACCCCCATAATAATAATAATCTACCTATCTCTTGATTCCTATTATATACTTAAGGAGAACTTTAATGTGTAAGAATAATAAATGATTTTTATTCATATATCAAAATTGAATTTAATAACCCTATAAAACTAGTCAAAGTCCTAAAATTCACCTAGCTCAAATGTTAATATAATTGATCTAGATTAATTCAGTAATAAATAAAGAATGGCATAATACTCATTCAGCTATGTCAATCTAATTCAAATAAGAAAACAACTAAATAAATCAAGATAGATTTAGTCAAAGGTATGGAAAAAATAGATAAACCCTACCATTTTATTAATAAAATTATGTAGACATGAAATATACTAGATCAACCCTATCAATTTAGTAGGAAATACAAGGAATGATGTATAAAAATAGATCGATTAGGATCAATTTAGTTGGGAAAAGTCAACATACTAATCAAAATTTGAGGAAATAAGTGAAAAGAGACTATAAATAGGCTAAATATATTTTAAATAATGATGGTGATAATATGGCTATGTAAGAGTATAATATAGACATTTGTCATAGAACACCATAAATTGACCATGTCCCTTTCCCAATGCACTCCTTTAGATTTGAACTTTGAGAGATTAATCTAATAATCAATATTATAAAATATATCATCGTTAAAGGAAAACTATAGGTGTATGTATGATTATTTGTGTGTAAAAAAACAAGAGTTAGACAATTACAAATCGAGGTGTTCTGCAACCTCTATCTATTCCTAGCTAGAGGTGGGAGGATATTTTCAATGATTTACTCATAATATTGTCAAAGTCTAAGGGGAAAAACATCATCATGGTGGTCACAAATAGACTCATTATATATGCCATTTTTTTCATTTTAATATATATATATATATATATATATATATATATATATATATATATTATAGTAACATTAGATTTTAAGGATACATTTTAGAGGCTACATGAGACCCCAAAGATCATAGTAAGTGATGGTGATCATATATTTACTAGTCATTTTTAGACTAAGTTATTCTCATGTTTGGGTAATTAGTTGGCTCATAATAATGATTTCATCTCCAATATAATGGGAAAAGTGAGGTGGTCTATAATTTATTGGAGGTTTATATCCATTGTTTTGATTTAGATAAACATAAGAGATGGGTTCAATGGTTACCACTATAAAAATGGTCATATACCACTTCTTTAAATATCTCATTTTGGCACTATATGGGTATCATTAACCATCAATCACCTCATATGTTAGGTTCTAAGTATTTTCAAAAATTAAAGACCACTTTTAATACTAGTAAGAACTCTATAATCTCATAAATAACTTGTAAATGATGAATAACTACATGAAGCAACAAACTAACTATCATCATAGCGAAAAACATTTTGAAGTCAAACATTTGGATTTTGTGAAATTTTAACCATATAATAAAATGTCCTTGTGAGATTTGGATACTATATCCTAACATTAATCTAAGTCCTAATGTAATAACTCTTACTCAATATCAAACTTGATAAGAACAAATTATATTCTAATCAAGAACGTAAAAATCATGTGAAACAAATGCAAATGCATGAATTGATTACCAAAATGATCTTATAAAGGGGTATTTACGGAAAATAAAACTCACCTAACCTTCATAATATCTTGAAAAGTGTCGTGATCATATGAGAAGAGACACCAGTCAAAAACCCTAATTAAACTTAACTAGATAGTGTTAACATAATCAAATAATGAAACCAATTAGGTAAACAACAATGTTCACACCTAACAATGGAGCTATATATGGAAATAATGATGTTCACACCAAACCACCCCTGTTAAGTGAAACTTAAGGGGTAAATAACATATAAAAAATAACAAATGGATTATAATAATAAGTCTTGATGAGGTACCCATGTAAAAAATAATCCCCTCAAAATAAAAGAGAAGGAAAAAATCCATAGGGTAAAAAAAACCCCCATGAGTGGATGATGAGATAAGTTCAAGTGACCCCCCTAAAGTAGTGTCTTACACCCCTAATATAGTTTTAAGATAATGGAGCTTACTTCTAATGAAGGTCTTTATGAATATATCAAATACCTAATCTAATATAGGACAATAACATAGATTAATGACCTAGTCCTAAATCCGTTTCCTGATGTAGTGCATGTGGATCTCTATGTGTTTGGTCCTATAATGATGAACATGGTTATTCAAGATCTAAATGGTGCTTTAATTTTCACAAAGGATGACATATGGACATGGAATGGTGATACCAAAGTCAGTCAAAATATTCTAAATCTAAATAGCCTCAGTAACAACATTAATATCCCTTTGATACTCAACTTTAGTTGAAGATAGATTAATATCATGTTTCTTAATATGCTAGCTAATGGGGGCTAAACCTAGGTGAAATTTTTAACCAGATGTGGACTTAGAATCTTTAGAATTTCCATCCCAATTAGAATACATATATCTGACTCAGTCTAGAGTAATCTAGCTATATAGTGTATTCCATGTTGAGGAGTACATTTTATGTAATTCAAAATGTGTTTGGAAGTATTCCAATAAAGTTCATGTGGTTAATAAATAAAGAAGGATACCATGCCAAATACAAAGTAAATTTTATGGTGAGTTTTCATCAAATAGATGATACTTCTAAAAATTTGATGATCCAAAGTAGCATCAACTAGTGGAGTGGAGCACTTTACCTCAAACTAAAATCTTGACAGAAAGGAAGTCAGTGCAGGGTTATAATTAGCCATGTTATATCGATCTAGAAGATCAAGAGTGTTGGTGATCTATTTGGCATAATACACCAAATCTATGGGAAAATATGGGAGGAAATACTCAAATAATGACTCCCTCTCTCCCCTTCTATCTCTCCTAAAAGTAAGTAGGCTAGGTAGTAACTTCCCTAAGGTCTGTCTAATAGGTCTAGTGAACTAGATACCTTTGTTGGCTGATTCAAGTTGTTCCATGAAATAGGAACATTTGAAGTATTATTTAAGACTTATAAAATAATATTTGGTATCTTTTATTTCTATAAAAACTAGCTCATTCAGATTTTTCAATGAACTTACTACTGGTTTGTACTTATATTTAGTTCACTAGTTTCAACAATGCATAAAATAAGAGAAGTGGAAATATTAACATGTAGTCTAGATAAAACTAGAAAAACATACTTTAATTCATATGTTTATAACAATAATCTAATAGGGTTATAGAAAGGATCAAAAGAGAGAGGGTAAGGAGAAATGAAATATGAGCTCACTTTCTAATGAGGATAATTCTAGCTCTGTTGAATAGACAAATCTCTTAAGAACCCAGTCTATGTTTAGCCAACATAGAAAACTAGAAATTGGAGATGGTATAGGAGTTTTAGAACCAAATAGATATGCAAAATATGGAAGTAAATTCATCATAGACATGTGCAAATAATGAATATCATTTACAAATCTTGCATATAAAATATAATTCATGGAAAATAAATATAAGATTCAACAATATTTAGATGAGTAAAGAAAAGTCTTCAAGTAACCTCATCTCATGAAAAAATGAAAAGCTAAACTAATAAAATTAAAATTAAAATAAAATGAAAAATGACATATCCCCTTTACTCTATCTCTAATTATAATTGGACCAAAACTTTTTACTCTAGTGAACTTATCTGTTACAGGCAATGCAAGTCTATGAAATCATTAATCAACCCACTATGGGGTGTTGACAAGCACTGAATTAGATGAGCCCACTTGAGGCCAAATCAAAATCAAATTATTCCCAATCTTAATGAAAATTAGACTAGGACCATTCCACTTGATTTATAATTCAATTTTGGTGGCTGAATGTCAAGGAAATATCCTTATGATAGTCTTTAGATCTCATTCTATGTAGAAGTACTAAATCTAGAAAAAGAATATTTTTGTTCTTTTTTGCCTTTGCCTTCTTAATCCTAATGTGCATGCCATTTCCTTACTCAAACCACTATTTGATTCACCTTGGAATCTATTTCCACAATCCTTTTACATTAGGTGATAAGATATTCAATGATTACTTAGATCTAATTAGACTCAGTTTAATTTTTGGATATTGATGACATAGATGGGTAAAATGGGCATCAAGTTTAGTCTCTAATTATTGGAGGTCCACATATCTTATTTCAAAAGGTCACTCCATGTTTTAAATTCTCACTAATTCATATTTTATTGAGGTTATTGACTTTTCTTTGGAATATGGTGTCGTAAATATTGACAAGTGGTAAGATATCACTCACCCAAAGCTTTACAGGTCTTAGATCATTATTTAATGTCTTGATTATCCTAGAGTCTTGAGATTATACCATGTGGTGTCATCTTAGGAAATCAATTGATATCTACTTCATCATAATGCTCCTAATTTATTTAGAGGCATTGAGAAATGGGGTGATACCATGTGGCATCATCTTAGACACTTGGAGGGTTGAAGGCCTAACTCTATTTTTGAATTTTTATAGAGAATCAAAGCTCTAAGATATTGATATGTGGTAGATTCTTGGAGAATCCAAACCTACAAGATAGAAAATTAGTTGTTAAACTTTAAGTAAATTATAATCATTAGACTTTAAATTTCTAGTTTTAACTAAAATTGGTTAAGTCTAGAAGTCTAAAATAAAGATGAAAAAAGACTATAAAATTATTAATTGAAAAGGGGTCCTTCACTAAAGACCTAATTAATTCATTCAATCATATGAATGATTAAATACTTAGATCAAAACACAATCAATTTTAGTCCTTTTAAGAGAAAAAGTGAATTGAAATGAAAGACTTTAATAACTTCCTAGAAATTAAATAGTTTATGAACCAAGAACTATAATGAAGTCATTTTCTAATCTCTTATCAATGTTAACTATTATGTTATGGATCTTAACTAAAAAAATTGTTTTATTTAAACTTACTTATTAAGATAAGTCAGTGAATTTGTCCACCCTTAAGTTGTCTAGAATGGACTCAAAATATGAAGACTTAAACAAATTTAAATAGTTTGATCCAAAGGTAAAACATTATAGTTCCATGACAATATTGATGGGCCATATGACCATTAAATTTAAGTAGGTGTAATAATAATGTGGATTTTATCATGTTTTTTAATTGGTATTTCATGCCACATGACATCCATTCACTCATTTGGGGCCTAACTTAGTGTCCACTTGGGTTGATGGCCTATATACTATTGGTGAAATAATATAATGAAACTTGTCTAATCTCTTTCATCCAGGGAATTATGAGAGTCTTGAAAACATATATACCATCCTAGGGGTCTAGATAAATAGGATCATACAATGTGGAAAATCTTATTCATCTAAGAGATCAATTATAGGTTGAAAGAATATGAACTATCGTGGGGATCAAATAAGCAAGATCATGCCACTAGTGTGATCTCATGCATCTAGGAGGTCCATGTCCTATTGACTAAATTGAGGGGGGTTAAGGAAGCAGGGAAATAATATTATGCCATGTCTCCTCATCCCAATAACCTAGAGAGTTTATAAAAAATGGATAAGTTACAAGAGGCTCAGGAAAGAGAATGAACAACAAGTGGTAGTGCTCTCTTGCCCAAGGACTTGCAGGAAACTAAAAGAGACATTAGACATAAAATATGAATTTAAAATAAACTTTCGAAGTTTGTAAAAAAAGGTGACTAATTCCTAAATAAACCTTTATAAATACTTAGACATTTGGTCAATCCTAAAGCCAATTAAGCCCACTTTTATGAAAAATGACTAAGCAAAGGAATAAAATTTCATGAATGCCTAGTAATTTTAAATCGGCATGAAGTAAAAATGGATCAATTTACTTAGGAAAAGAACTAGATAAAATCCAAAATAGTGAGGTAATTTATATAAATATGAGGTTAAATTTTCTATAAATGAAAACTTCAATGGAGTTAAAAAACTTGTTCTAAAAAAAATCAAGACATATTCGATTTGTGATAAATTTAGATAGTTACATCAACACAAACCTAATTGCCAATATAAATCTAATTTCCAAAACTCTTCTATACTAAATGCATAAAATGAAAATTTTATGTTCATACTTATTTTAAAAGAGTAAATTCAATACAATATCAGAGTTGTAACTTGTCAATTACCTTTTTTAATCAAATAATGAATTAAAAGAAACATAAACTAGATTAGACCAGAAGATTAGACTCCAAAGAAAAAATAGGTTCCATGATTTTATTGATGAAATTAGGACATGTTGTGTAAATAAATAAAAATGGAGACTCTGCTATAAAATAGCCTTGAGTATTTTGAATCAAAGAACTTGAAATTTATAGTTAAAATAGTGTATCGGAAATAAAAAAATTTAGGAAAGGAGAAGATGGGAGCAGTTAAGTGACCAAATAAGGTATTATTATTACTTGGTGTGTGAACAAAGGAGTTTATTTTCCATTTAATAGGATCTAAAATGATAAATTACTATGTTTCCAACCATTATCGTAGTGAGTCCTACATTGAAGGTATTTGTTTGTACCTTGCTTCACTGCCATCCATACATCTATATCCCAAACAAAGTTATCTTTGATCCCACTTAAGGCCTTGATCTAATACTAAATAGACATCCATAGTCTCAATAGATATTTCCTAAATCACATAGGATTGAGTTTTTATAAAATTGATTTTTTTACTCTATTTTTTTCTTCTCTTTTTTATGCCTCAATTTAGGGTGGGGGACCACTATGGAAAATGAAAGGTAGAATTAAGATTTTTCACCTTAGGTTTTCATCACATCAATCTAACACAATTATATTTATAAACCTTTTAAGATGAGAAATTTTTTATTAGTTTAAATAGGATACCTTTAATAAACAACTTTTTTTACCCAAACAAGAACAAGTTTAGGAACCATACAATACTCTCAACCTTTAAGACTGACCCAATAATAGGATATAAAGTAACAAAATAATTGAGAATCACCTTCACATAAAGTGTCACTTATGTTACCTAATTTTATCATTTTCACTTCATCACCTTTCATTGACTAATGAAGAACTATAGGACAAAATAGTTGGGAATAGATTTAACAACAAAAATAGCAAGATAAAATAAGGAAACAACCCTAAACTAAATAACAAAAAAAGAAAATGAAAACAAGGAAGAAAAATAAAGCAAAAGAAAGGAAAAAGGAAAGTATTTAAAATATTATCCCAACTATTTCAAACTTATAAGTATGTGATGGGGATACATTCTTTGACAAGTAACAGTATCTCTTATCAATTAGACGCCTGAAATAGAACATAGTCATGTTCAAGATTTTGAGAATGTTGGTAAGAATCCTACCAAGTAAAGACATTTACTTGTGTCTATTTGGTCCTTTACATTGAAAAAAACTACCCTAAAGAACATTATTAAAAATATTTTCATGTAATTTAATCATATTTATGTTATAAAAATTTGACATATACTTACATTCCATTAACAACAAGCACTTAGGATAATGTTTAGGGAATACTCGACCAATAATTAAATTATGATGGAGAGTAAGGGTGGGAATTAATATGTACAAGAGTAACTTATATACCAAACTTGGTAGATATGTTTTCTTTGTGAAAACTTAGTGGTAAATCCACTATTAGCTGATATTTAGTTAACATGGGCATGTTGTTAGTATCCATATTATCATTTTTATCATCCATAAGATGTGGAATTGATTATTCCCAAATCAAGGACATTATAGATTTATTACCAATCATTGAATTATATGGAGAGTTTTATTGGATTAAATAATTACTAGCTTTAATTCTCATTGGCTTCACTCCTTCATTCAGGGTAATGTACTCATGGCTACTCATTTCAAACTTGACTATGTCTATTGCTAAGAGAATCGCATGGCCATTATAGTCCTATTTTAAAGGTTTATTTATAGAGTACAAGTATTTATATGAAAGTACAACCTTTAGCTCTATTATAATTCTTCCATTTATAATGAAGAGATGGGGGTAAATTTTCTACCTAACTTGTTGATCTTCTAGAACCAATGTGTCAAATGTAGGAGAAACAACATATGATATGGGTATTTTAGATACATAGCATACATCTTCTTCATCTATTTGCTCCAACTCTTATATTTCATCTTTAAGCTAACTGTAAGAAATGTTTGATTCTTATTCTTGTTCACACATCTCTTTATTACTTCAATATTCATATGGGAAATCCCTTGAAATGATTGTTATCTCTTTATCATCAGAATCATCAGCATAAATAATCTCAAGGATTAAATCGTGCCTTTTAAATGGTACATTCTCATTCAACATGATTACTTTAGCATCCATCCCATTTTTTCATCCATGGACTCTAATTTTTGAACCTATAAATGTAGTATTGTAAGTCATCCCATGCATTTATTATGTAGAACCTCTTGTAATAAATGACATTTGATCAGTAAAATAACCAAAAGACACTTGATTATTAATACAAGGAAAAACAACGTATTGATCCAAAGTTAAATATTCATGATCACTTGCATTAAAATTGACATCATGGTTCTCTTATATCATAGGGAAGTCTAGTTAGACATAATATTGAGGTAAGCTCTAATTATAAGGCACACATTAGTCCACAAGTTAACATATAGGCATATAAATCTAAGTATTTTAGGTGTGAGTGCCTAGCTATTCTAATGAGCAAAGATAGTTTGGACCATAACCATGTGGAAAATCTTGTTTTTAATGATGAATAAGTGGATTCCAAGGATGTGAGTGTAGATGGGGGCGAGGCGGGGCTTGAATAAGTATATCAATTAGGGGATCTAATTTAATAATATAAACTTCGATAGCCACCACCTCTTTTTACAAGAATGTGTCATTCAACCTCATGTATAGCTAGTGAAAATGATTATTGAATGAACTTATGGGTTCGTTAGGTCTCCTACATATGGTATAAAACTAGTAGTACAAGGTATCAGGATTAATAGGCACACTAAAATGGTTGACAAAAAGAATTTCGAAGTTAGTCCATGAAGTGATACATCCATTTGATAGACCTATAAACCAATGGTAAGCATATTCATTTAGAGAATAGGTAAATAGGTAGAAATACACATCCTCATGTTGGATCTAGGTTTATATGATGGCCTATTTAAATTCCTAAATGTTTTCTTTAACAATGATGTAAAAAAAATAGGCCAATTTTCCATAGGCCATAACTTTTGACCCATAGCTTTGTTTGAGCTCTTTCACGTGCCAAAATGACTGTATCAAAAATTTCAATGATTTCGTAAGTTACCCTATGCATTTAGAGTTGATTTCAAGATGTTTTATAGGCCATACATGATCATTTGAGGGTTCAAAATTAATGTTTAATGATTTTTTAGGGAATTTTCTATTTTTAGAAATTATATATTTTTAGAATCGGGCGTCAACTTTAGTTGAATTTTATCTCATAGGATAATTATAATTTTTATATATTTTTAGGATATTTTTAGATCTATGCATGTTTTTATGTGAAACTTACTATAAATATCGACTGCTAAAAATAAACATTTTTTTTAGATTTTAGTTTTTTCAAATTTTTGCATGTCAATTCTAAATCCTAAGTTGAGGCTTATTTAGTCATGGTTTGGGTTTGCAATTATTTCAAATCATTCAATACAAATTAATTCTGATTGATTATTTCATATCTTGACCTATTGGTAATTTTATTGTATTGATAGTTTTCAATTTCATTAAATAGTTTGAATCCCACCATGGGTATATTTTAAACATAATATATCAAGATTCTTAGGCAAGTCATGAGAAATACCTAGAATATTCATAGGATAGAAACTTACACACATCCAAGATAAGTCCATAGGTGGGTTTAAAGGTAGGAAACAAGATCAAAATTAAACATAAGCATTAGATAGTATCCTATTCAAGTATTCCTTATTTTACTAAGTTGTTGGTGTGTTGTTTAAACACATAATAGGGTATGGAAAACATAACCACAAGACTAAAACCATCCTTAAAACTAAATAAATATTCCATATCAGGCCTTCCTTCTAGTGCTAATCTATTTTTGGTCTACTTTTCATAACACAAAAACTCTGGGGAAAGAGAGGAGGAAAGACTCAACTAGTGAAGATTACCCATCTTCCCTTCCACCTCTATTGAAAAGAAGCAAGATATGTAGAAACTTCCCTAAGGTCTTTGTCTACTAATTCATGGAAAACTAGATACCTCAATTGTATGATGAAAAATATTCCATACAAGGGGCCCATTTAGAGTACTTTTTAAGACTTATGATATAAAATTTGGTCTCTCTTGTGTCCAGAAGAACTAGCTTGTTTATATTTATCAATGAACTCATTTTTGGTTGTCCCTTATCTTTAGTTTACTATTTTCAAAAAAGTATTAAATAAGAACAAGTGGAAGGATGAATATCTATTCTAGATAAATCTTGATGCAATTAAAAATATTCTAATGCTAATATAATAAGGATACAAAAAAGAGTAAAAGAGAGAGGGTAAGGAGAAAGGAAATATGATCTCTATTTATAATGAGGATAGTTATGGATTTGATTAATATACAAATCTCTTAATAAACTAGTCTTTTTTTAACCAATGTAGCACAAAAAGAAAGCAAATATGGTTTAAGACCCTGAGGACCAAGTAGCTATGTAGAGGATGAAAGAAAAGTCATAATAGACATGCATAGACAATGAATATCATTCACAAATATTTCATATAAAAGATAATTCATGGAAAAAATTTAATATTCATCAATATTTATACAAGTTATAAAAGGTCTTCAAATATCCTAAACTCATGTAAAAATGAAAAGCTAAACTAAAAAATTAGGAATTACAAGAAAATGAAAAATGGCATATCCCCTTTGTTCTAGATCTAGTTATAATTAGATTAACCATTTTAATCTAAAGAACTAGTCTTTTTTAGGCATTGCAAGCTTGTGGAATCATCAATGAACCCACTACATGGTGGTTACAAGAATTAAATGGGATGATTCCACTTGAGGCCAAATCAGAATTGAATAATACCCAATCCCAATTAAATTAGGACTATGACCATGTAATTTGATCTAGAATTCAATTCTAGGTGGCTAAATGTCAAGGAAATCTTCTTGGTATAGTATTTGGAACTTATTCTATATATAAGTACTAAAGTTAGATCAAGATAAAGTTTTGTCTTTTTGTGGATTTCACCTATTATATCTTTATTTGAATTCCATTTCTTGACTTATCCCACTATCGAATTTACCTTGGAGTCTATTTCCATGATATTTTTGCACTAGGCAATAAGATATTCAATGATTATTCAGTTCTAGCTGGACTCATAGTCTAATTTATAGATCTTAATGACCTAGATAGGTAAAATAAGCATCAGTTTTAGGATCTAATTATTTCATGGAGATCCACATATCTTCTTTGGAAAGGTCACTCCATGGGTCAAATTTTCATAAATTCACATCTTGATAAGGGTCTTGACCTTTTTTTAGACAATGGTGCAATGAGATATTAAAAAGTGGAAAGATCTCAATCACTTGGATCTTCATAGGTCCTCAACCATTTTTTAATTTATTGAATACAACAGAGTCTTGAGATTATGCTATATAGTATCATCTCAAAAACTTTCTTAACCTCTAATTTCTTTTACTACTCTTTCTTGATCTAGAGGTGTAAATAAATTCGATGTGGTGTCAACCCATTTACCTAGAGATTACTCGATATGTCTTGATTTTCCCAAGGGCCCAAATAAATAAGATTGTGTCATGTGGTATCATCTTTGGCATTCATAAGTTCAAAGTCTTACTCTTTATATGAAGTGTTTTAGATAAGCAAAGATCTGAGATCTTGATTAGTGGTGGTTTCTCGATGAATATAAACCTACAAGATAGAAAATTAGCTCTTAGACTTTAAATAAAGTATATCTATTAGACTTTAAATTTATCATTTTAACTAAAATTGGCTAAGTCTAAAGGTCTAAAATAAAGACAAAAAATCCTATAAAACTAGCAATTAAGAAGGGGCCCTTCACCAAAGACCCAATTAATCCATTCAATTAGATTAATGATTAAATCCTTAGATCAAAACATAGTTAATTTTAGGACTTTTAAGGGAGGAAATGAAATGTAATGAAATATTTTAATAACTTCTTAGAGATCAAATAATCTATGAACCAATAACTTTAATGAAGTCATTTTCTAATCACTTCTCAATGCTAACTATTTGGTTATGGATCTTGATTAAAAATTTTGTTGTTCTATTTTACCTTCCATCTTCAAACAAGTCAGTGAAGTTGTTTACCCTTAAGTTTTATAAAATGGACCAAAAATCCAAAGACTTAAATAGTTTTATCCAAAAGGAAAACATTCTATCTCCATGATGGTCTTGATGGGCTAGACGATCATTAAATTTAAATAGGTGTAATGATGACATAGATGCTAATGTGTTATATAGTCAAAATTTTATTCCATATAATATTTTTTCACTCATTTGGGACCTAACTTAGTGTCTACTTGGGTTTATGACCACTATGATTTTGGTGAAACAAGATTTTAACACTTTTCTAGATCTCACTCATTTTGGGCCTAATATGAGGCCTACAAACATACAAACCACCTTGGGGGGCTGGATAAATAGTATCATACCGCATGGCATGATCTTAAGCATCTAAGATTTTGACTATAGCTTTAAATAATATTAATTGTCCAAGGGATCAAATAAGAGAGATCATGGTAGATGGCATGATCTCACACATCCAGGAGGTCCAAGGCCTATTGAATAAACTAAGGGGGACCCATGGAAGAGGGTAAATAGGATCTCACCATGCTTCCTCATCCTGGGAATTTGAAGAGTTTAGTAAAAAATGATAAGTCAAAAGAGGCTTAGGAAAGTGAGTGAGCTACAAGTGGTAGTTCCTTGCTTTCCAAGGGACTCATAAGAAACCAAAAGAGTCATTGGACTTAAAATATGAATTTGAAATAAAATTACTAAATCTAAAATAAATAAAAGTGACTAAGTCCAAAATAAACATTTGAAAATACTTAGAAAATTAACTGATCTTGAATCTAATTAAGGCCATTTTTATGAAGTATGACTAAGTAAAGGAATAAAATTACATGAATTCCTAATCATCTTAAATTGATATAAAGCATAAATGGATCAAATTACTCAAGAAAAGAAGTAGAAAAACTATGAAATAATGAGGTAATATACATAAATATGAGGTGAAATGGTCTAGAAATAAGAACTTTAATGCAATTCAAAAACATGTTCTGTAACAAACCAAGACTTATAAAATTTGTGATAAATTCAGATAGTTATATCAATACAAACCTAATTTCTAATACAGATCTAATTTCTAAATCTCTTCTAGACTAATGAGTACAATAGACATTTTATATTCAAACCTAGTTCATAATATTAATTCCAATACAAATCATAACTATAACTTGTCAAGAACCTTTTTCAATCAGACAATGAATAAAAAGAGACATAAACCTAATTAGACCAAAAGACTAGACTCTAGAGAAAAAAAAGTTCCATGATTTCACTGATGAAATTAGGACATGTTGTTTAACAACAAAGAGAATACTTTGAATGATCAAGAGTGATCCTAAAATAATATTGAGTGATATTAGTCTCAATATAGTAGTGTAAAATGCCCAAGTTGGTCATAGTAAATTGATTGTGCAAAGTAGATTTGACTCTATCAATGATGGATGAAGAGCTCCCAATAAGAATTAAGTCATCGACATAGACAACTAGAATAAAATGGGAGTCACTATATCATATTATAAATTTAGATTTGAGTGGTAGTGTGATAATATTACCAAGAGAATAAATGAGTCCATATTATTATACCAATCGTAAGGGGACTATTTGAGGCCATAAAGAGAAATCTACAAGTGGAAAACCAAAGAAGAGGCCTTGATGAACCCTTCTGGCTACTCCATGTAGATTTTTTCATGAAGATCCTTGTGAGTAAATGAACTCTTCACATCTATATATTATACAACCCAACCATGAACTAAATTAATATCAAGATTCAATTGAATGTAATTCATCTTAGTATAAAGAGAAAAGGTCTTAGTGTAGTCAACACTAGGAACTTATGAGAACCATTTGGAAAATAGTCATGATTTGAACTTATAAATTGTTCCATCCACTACATATTTGGATCAGTAGATCCAATTACAAAGAACCTTTTTCTTTCCCTTGAGAAGGGGGACTACATACCAAGTGTTTTTATTCATTAGGTAACTATACTCTTCCTTAATTGATGAGTCCCACTCATCAAGACCAAATGCTTCACAAAAATATTATGGATTTGAAGCAAGGGAATTATCTACATGTAGAATATGGTGATGTTGTGATTGAGTCCTTCAAGTGTCTGAAATATCCCTAATAAAGGGGCCTATTAGTTGAAGATTTTATTGAAACCATCAAGGTGATGATGTATATGGGGTTGACTAAGTAAATTTTGTAGCCACTGAAGATGACCCTGGTGGAGGTGGAGGTGAATATGAATCCTTTGAGCCACTATCATCCGAGTCCATTATGGATGCATGAGGTGAAGTATGAGAGGCCAGGGGAGGAAATGATTCCCCAAACTAAACACTCATTTAAATGAAAATATATTTAATTTTTATATCAAAGAGACAATATCTCTTGACACCTTTAAGATTTTCAATAAAGAGGTAAGACTGAATTTATAGTTGTAAATCCTTGCATTTCTCTATAGGAATGCATGCCAATGTAAGAGAGACATACTCAAAAATTTTGCACAACATGTTTTCAAATATACCAATATTCAAAAAGATTAATTCCTTTTAAGACCTTATTAGTTACATGGTTCTAAATGTGAGCAACACAACTAATAACTTTAACCCAAAATTATGGACTAAGATAATGAGTATGCATCATAAAACTTACCATCTCCTTTAAGGTCATATTCTCTTATTCAACAACATTGTTTTGATGTAGTGTGTATACAATGTAATTTTAAAGTTTTATCCCTTCAAGTGTGTAAAATTGATCAAGTTATTGATTCACATATTCCCATCCATTGTCTACATATATAATTTTGACAAGTTTCCTAGACTATTTCTCAATATGATCCTTGAATTCTTGAAACCACTTTAAGACTTCACTCTTATGATGAAATAAGTATACCCAAGTGTACCATGAATAATCATCAATGAATGTGAGGACATATCATGTTTTATTAAAATATAAGGTGGTAAATGGATAAATAGATGAATGTGAACCAATTCAAGGACTTGTGAAGCCATCTAAGATGTCCCTTTGTCTAACTTATACTCTATATTCTTGCCAATTTTACAACCTAAACATATGCCATTATAAAAATTATTATTGAGGAAGTCATGTTACCATATCATGTAATTTGAGATATTGAAGGTAGCGGCACTTGAGATGGTCAAACTTTTCAATCCATAATTTGTTCATTGAATATATATGAGTGTGTAAAGAAGAAGAAGAGGAATAAGGCATAGAGTGTGAAAATTCATATAGCTAAGACTCATGATTATATATCTTCATTGCAAGTAAGGAAATTTATTCAATATCCCAAATTTTTACTAAATCAGAGAAAAAATCAACTTCCTTGCCATTCCTAAGATGAGTGTTTTGGTAGACTAAACTAAGGTTAGAAAATAAATAAAGAACATATAACATTCTCAATGCACCTTATTGCATCTCAACCGATCATTTTACAACAACTTCCACTGGTGTATCATCTCATATCAAAATGTGAGGTAATGAAAAAGGTTCCAAAGAAGAAAATTATTCTTAATCAGATTCCATATGATGTGTAGCTCTAGAGTCAAGTATCCACTAATGTGAATATTTTCCTAATGTGACAAGTGCTTGTCCTTTCCCTTTGTTTGATGTTGAATAAGTAGGGAGTTGATTCCTTTATGTAGGATGATGTAAAATTGATGTAATTTTTATTGAGAAGATATTTTAGCTTGTTAATTTTAATGGCATGACACTAATACTCATCATGACCAAATTTATTATAGTATGAATAAGTTAGTTTCTCCTTTTGTAAATAACTTTTCTTAAAAGAGAATTTATACTCTAATAGTGTAGGATGTGATGACTATGTAAGATATTTTCTTGGATTATGCATTGGTTGATTGAGTTATTTAAACCCTTTTGTATGTTAAGGATGACCTGACACCAAGGCTTGTGACATTTATGGATTTAGGATTCCCATAAACATCAACTTGGAATGTTTAAGCATTAACATTTTTGAAAATGACTCAAAATAAGAAATGATATAGTCATTGCCCATAGTCACCCAATGAGTCTAGAAGATAGAAATAAATGATACATATTTAGATTGTAATTTGCCTAACACATTGAAAACTAATTATACATTCTTACTTAAAATACCACATTCATATAGTTGTGCACTAAGTTCATTCACTTTAGTTATGTAATATTGGATGTTGTCAAAACTAGATGGATCTAGATTAATGATTTTATTATAAATTTCATGCCCACTAACCTGGTCAATTTTACCATACAAGTTATGCAATATATCCCAAGCCTCCTTAGCTGATTTAAATTAGTCAAGGTGAAAAATAATATCAATGTAAATAAAACTGCACATACAACTAAGTGTTTTAGTGTGCTCAATTACCATGTTATTTTGTCCTTAACATCCATGGGTTTTGTAAATGTTTCCGCAATGTAGTGTGCATATCATTTACCCACTAACACACTTTATACATGTGATTTATATGTTGTATTTTTATATGGAGTTAAGATAGGAAATGGTGCATTTTCCATTGTAAAGTTACAAATGTATTATAAAAAACATAGAGAGTTGGCACAATCACACAACACAACCCCCCCAAAATCACTCAATGAAGAAACCCCCCAAGAAAATATGATTTTGGCACTTTATATTTAGTGTGGATACAATGTACACTTATAGAAACAACAAAGTGGTTTTAGTTTCACTGTGTTATAATTGAAATTTGTAGATAAATCATGACTCAAGAGTATAAACTATTTACACCATTGTATAAAGTGCATAAAATTAGCTAATTTTAATAAAAACCCTTATGAATCAAAGGTTGAGATCCCAATATATCTACCTATGAAATTGAAATTTGAATCCACCATGTGCAATTAGTAAGAGGTCTGATTGGTCAAAATGTTTCCACCAACATTATTAGAAATGTCACCAAGTTTATAAAACTATTAAAGTTGTCTACTACTATCTTTATTAGAATCCTACCAATTATAGTGGAATTACTACCAAGTTTGGAGGAATGGATGTCAAATGTAACTGTCATCAAGTTTAGCTAGAATAGTTGACCAAGTGAAAATAATGTCTCTTTTGGTGGAAGCCAACCAAATTTGATTAAATGAAGGATATCAATTTAATTTTTTTGGTGAGAAAAAAAACTCAAATTTTGACTTCTTGTTTGCACACCAATTTTTACCAAAATGAGGTGATCATATATTTGAATTTGTTTTTTGTTGTTGAATATGAAAAAAAATATACCAAAAAAATGAAATTAATGGATTCAAGGTTGAATTTATTTTTAGGAGATAATTTTTTATTCAACAAAATTGTTTAAGATGAAGTCTAAACAAAATTTGTTCAAGATGAAGAGTGTTTCAAACCATCCAACTCATAAAAAATCTTTTTAAAAACTTTTTCATACCTTATTTTCCATACATTACTTCCCTCTCAATTAAAAAAATAACTATAATTTCTCAAGTTTATATGTGTATACACCCCATTTTGGCCACAATCGTGTTCCACCCAGACTTCAGATTGATTTCTACCAAACAATGTGAATTAAGCCTAAGAATCACTAATGTCCTAATTTCATCTGCACATCAGACATTAGAGCCCAAAATCATGTTGAGGCATCCCTATTTTTGGTATTATCCTATCTACAATGTCAAACTCTCATAGATTCATCCCCAGTCAAATTATGACCTAGAAAATTGACACATTGGCCTTTTAACCCATTAAGTAGCGTACTTAACTAATTCTTAAAATGTCAAAACCCTAAGTAAAATTAATTAAGCAAATCCAATTGACTACTTAAGTGAAAATTCCATGTTTGATTAGTGAATTTGAACTTTCTAAAAATTAAATTTTAATAAAAATGATATCATGATGATGTCATCATCCTCAAAGTTAAAGAATTGGAAATACCTTTATAAAAGCCTTAAACTTAACAATGAAGATCCATAATAAATGGGATCTCTTTCCCAAATATTAATTGCTTGTCCCCTCCCTAATATAACCATAGTTAAAACTGGCCTAACTACACTTGAGTTAGGGTTAGTTTTATCGAAGTTGTTGCCAGAATTTGGATAACGTGAGTGCAATTAAGACGTGATCACACAAGATAAACAAGTGCACACCACAAGATGCTAAAGAAATTTGACAATAACAAGAAGATAAATTACACAAGACAAAATGGAGAAAACCAAATCTAAATTAGCATGGAATGGCCAAAATGAGGACTACAAATAGGAGAGTATGAAAGTAACTCTTCCATAAAAGGTGGACAAGGCAAACCAAGAATAATCAGTAACTCCTCCATGAAAGGTGGTGACAAGGTGCTAAGAATAGAGAAATAACTCCCATCAAGGGAGTTACTTATGACATTCTTATGACACCTATGACACATCTATGACACACACCTCCACATAAGCTAGCCTATCCCACAAATGTAGGAAAACTCCATATATGCACAAGAAATACAATTTCCCTAATTAATAAATAGGGAAAAATAAAACCTACACTAATACCCCCATAAGCACAGCTTAGGTGGGCAGTGTGGAAATATAAAATGGGTCTCGACAACTAGGCCTGATGAGGTACCCATGTACAAATGCAATCTCCCATAAGATAGAGAAAAGGAGAAAACCTGTAGGAAAAAACTCCCCCCCCAAAAGAGAGACATAAAAGAAGAAAAAAAAGAAAAAAAGAGGCTAGAAGGCCCCCCTGAAGATGATGCTGCTACAGATGTAGACCGCACCCTAAGAAGAGCTCGTAGATGAATAAACTTGTTCTCAGTGAAAGGTTTGGTGAAGATGTCTGTAACCTACTCTAAAGACTGGCAAAATATCAATTCAATGACCTAACTATGAATAAACTCCTAAATGAAATGCATGTGAATCTCTATATGCTTGGTCTGCTGGTGTTGAACTAGATTCCTACAAATCTATATGGTACTTTAATTGTCACAATAAATGATGGTGGGCTGCCTGATAGGAATGCCAAACTCAAAAAGAATCCCCTGAAGCCAAATAGCCTCAATAGCTACATTAATAGCTCCCTTTTACTCTACCTCTGGGGATGATATAGCAATAGCATTTTGCTTCTTGCTAGACCAACTGATAGGACCAAAACCTAGAGATAAATTATAACCAGAAGTGGATTTGCAAATCTGTGAATCGCCAGCCCAGTCTAAATTTGTATATCCAACTAAGTCAACCTCTGTGCCAAATCTATAATGAGTCCCATATCTATGTGAACACTGTATGTAATGCAAGATCCTCTTAGTTGCTTTCCAATGCAGCTCATGGGGTTCTTGCATGAATCTGGAGACAAGTCCCACTAAATATGAAATGTCAGGCGTAGTGTGAGTCAAGTAGATGAGACTACCAACAAGTTGTTGATATCAAGTGGCATCAATCAACAGTGAAGAACAATCAGTCTCAAGCTTGACTCTTGATAGAAAGGGAGTCGGAGATGGCTTACAATTAGCCATGTGAAACTAAGTTAATAAGTCAAGAGCATACTTAGGCTGTGCAAGAGAAATCCTTGAATCTAACTGTGAGATCTTGATGCCAAGAAAGTAGTGCAACAAACCCAAGTTTGTCATGTCAAATCTATCCTAAAGAGATGCCTTCACCACTACAATAGCCGATGAAGAACTCCCAGTGATCAAAAGTTTATCAACATATAGAACCAAAATTAGAAGTGAATCATCCTGCCGTAAGAAGAAGACATTAGGATCAGAATGGCACCTAGTGAAACTTGCTATGAGAAGGAAGGAATCCATCTTGGCATACCAAGCTCAAGGGGCCTATTTGAGGCCATAGATAGATTTCTTAAGTCTACATACTAAGGAAGAATCTTGAATAAATCCTAGTGGCTGCTCCATGTAGATCTCCTCCTCAAGGTCTCCATGAAGAAAGGCACTCTTCACATCCATCTGATGCACATCCTAACCATGTGTTGTGGCAATAGCCAAGGTGAGTCGGATAGAAATCATCTTTGCAATAGGTGCAAAGGTCTCTGAGTAGTCAATGCCTACTACCTGTGAGAAACCCTTGGTGACCAATCATGCCTTATACTTATCGACTAACCCATCTGCTGCAAACTTGGTCTGATATATCCACCTACATCGAACCATCTTTCTTCCCTTAGGAAGTGATGTCAAGTCCCAAGTGTGATTTTTGATTAAGGAAGAATATTCTTCCTCCATAGCACTATCCCACTTAGGTACCCCCGATGCCTCTCAAAAAGACTGTGGATCTGAAACTGAAGCAAAGAAGGCATGTGGATCTCTCTAAAAATCCCCCTAGTACATATGTCATCTGCAAGATCTCCTACCCAAGTGCCAGCATTCTCAAGTGTCTGTCTAGCCCAAAGTGGCCCAAAAGTGGGTGAGTTAGGGGCTAACTCCTCATCCTCTGACTGACTAGAGGTGGATGACACTACATCATTGTCCTCACTATCTGAACTCAAAGAAGAAGAAGAAGATGTCTCTAGCTTAAGAACCTGTTGTGGCTAATCTAAATCTAATGAGGAATCATCATGAAGAAGTAGATCTGATGAGGGAGAAGAAGTGTCAAGTGTTGAGTCTCTAGGACTCTCCTAAAAGTGGACACTTCTCTCAATGAACAACTCATGTGTGACTAGAGCTAGAAGGTGATATCCCTTAATACCATCTGGATATCCTACAAAGATGCAAGGCTTGGACTGACGTTCCATAGCTTTGCATTTCTTCTTCAAAATGTAGGCCATGGCTAGGGATCTAAAAACTCTAAGGTGCTCAACATCAAGTTTCCTTTTATGCCAAGCTTCAAAGGCTGTTATCCCTTTCAAAGCTTTGTGAGGAACCCTATTCTAAATGTAGCAAGCATAATTAATAGCTTTAACCTAGTACTGTGGTGCTAGGGATTTGGAGTGAATCATATAGCTACCCAACTCTTTCAAGAACCTATTCTTGTGTTCTGCAACCGCATTCTATGAAGGATTGTAAGTGATTGTGTGCTGTAAATCAATCCCCTCTATAGTGCAAAACTGCTCAAATTTGATGCTGACATACTCCCCTCCATTATCAGTTCGAAGAACCTTGATGGATTTCTCACTCTGTTTCTCAACAAGAGCCTTGAACTCTAGAAAAATTTTAAAAACATTAGACTTTTGTTTGAGAAAATATATCCAAGTGTACCTAGAGAAATCATCAATGAAAGTGAGGATGTACTTGGCCCTTGTGAAAGATGGTTTGGGAAATGGTCTTGATACATCACTGTGGACTAACTCCAAAGGTTGTGAAGCCCTCCAAGCTTTGCTTTTGTCAAATTTTGCTTTGGGATGCTTCCCAAGGGAGCACCCCTCGCAAAGTCCTTTTGAGAATTAGACATGAGGCAAGCCAATGACCATGTCATGTTTACAAAGTTGCTCAAGATAGTGGTAGTTAAGGTGGCCAAACCGCTCATGCCATAATTTGATAACTCCATTTGAATGAGTCAGCAATGCTGTAGGAGAAGAATCTGATGCAAAATGTGAAAAGGTGTATAACCTGGCTTGTTGATATACCCTTCCCACTGCCACTGTAGTATCACTATGAAACTCCCTGATAGACACTGAATCTAGTGAAAACTCAATTCTCATTCCCCAACCAATGTGAGTGATTTAGTACACTGATAAGAGATTGGTTGAAAGAGAAGGAACTCTTAGAACATTATTGAATGTTCCTCCTTCCATTTCAACTAACCCTCTCCCTGCAATGGAAATTGATGTGTCATCACCCAAACTAATTGAAGTCATACTACAAGGCTCTAAAGATAAAAATTCAACTAGTGAAGAGCCCATGTGGTGAGAAGCACCCGAGTCTATGACCCATGAAGATGTAGAAGCATTAGTTGTTACAAGGGCCTTGCCCTTTTCTTTCTCCTTACCCTTGCCTTTTGCCTTAGTAGAATCTTGGGTTGATGAATTCTACTTGATGGACTCAGGAACACCTATATTGTTCTTCTCTAGAAGATGAGTTAGGTGGTCTATTTGTTTCTTCATGCACTTGTGTTCATCATGCCCTGTCTTTTTACAATAGGCACACTTAACCTTCTCCTTCTTAGGTTTAGCATTGGAGGATGAAGTCTCAGTGTTGTTTTTGGTAGGATTAGTGTTTTATTTATTCTTCCCCTGATCCTTGTTCTTTTTCTTCTTCTCCTTTATTGAAGTCTTATCCTTACCATTTCCATCTATCAAGGCTTGGGGTTGAGTAGACTTCATTGTGCCCATCTGAATTAGTTTATCTTGCTCCCTAGTCAAGTCGGCAATGAATGAATCCAAAGAAGGAATTTTCCATGTAGTGCCAAGGGCACTTTTTATGGCATGGAAAGTGGAGACAAATACTGAATAACTAGGACCTAACTTTGTGAGAATAGAAAGAATAAGCTGATCATCTTTCTTCTCTATTCCGCACTCTTTCAATTGCAATCTAAGGGCCTTAAACTTAGTGAATAAGTCCTGTAGAGTGTCAAAATTGCTGGGACTTAGACTTATGAGTTCATTTTTGAGCTCATGACCTCTCATTTCATCAAGCTTCCCAAAAAACTTTTCTAAGGTGTCCCATATGTCATTAGGATTTTGGGAGGATTCTAAGTGGAAGAGAAGTTCTGGAGACACAGACAAGCTCTGGTAACCCAAAGGCTTCATCACTATGGTTGTACCACTTAACCTTTTTAACATCTATTTTGGGTTCTACTTTTGTACCCATGGTGATCCTATACAACCCTTTGCTTCTAAGAATGATGGACATTTTAACTTTTCATTCATGATAGTTGAAGGGTGTTAGGGGTTTAAGTTGAAAAGAATCCATTTTCTAGCTGAATTTAGGTGAAGTTGTGTTGATTACAAGTTGTGAATGTATGCAGAAAAGGAGAATGAAAGTGAAAATTTTCAAGTTGTGAAAATCAATCACACTCCCCCAAAATATTGAGCCCCCCCCCAAATATGCAAGTGCACGCTCAAAAGACGTCAGACTCAGCCAAAAATGCATCCCAGAAGACCCAAATTTTTTTCACTTTATAAACTAGTGCATTTTTTAAAAATAATAAGTCTATGCTATGGAGAATTGAATTACAAGCACTTTTGAAAAAAATGGCACCCAAAACCGAGCTACTGTTTGTAAGATTTTAAAGTTATAATTTTCCCATAATCTAGTGTTTTTGAAAAAAAAAGCACTAAAACATTTTTAAAATGCCTGTTATGGGGAGAGAAAGTGGCCTTCCAACCACTCATTAGATTCAGCACAGAATGAAGAATCCAAATGAGGTTTTTTGTGAGGGGAAATTGGCCTCCTACCAACTCGGGCCTCACCCTTCGTCTTTGTAGATCGAAGATACAAGTTTTAATTGAAAATCCCCAAAATACAAAACTGTCTAAAATCCTTAATATTCAGTCAAATTGACTGATTTTTGTTTTATCAAGTCAATTTTACACTAAAAAAATAAATCAAAGACATTTTGGATAGATGCCACATGTGTAAAGGATGTCAAATAGGATGCCAAGTAGGAAGGGGCGTCCAAAAATGCAGTCTAGAATTTTGACTTAGAAAAGACAAAAAAACTAAATGCAGCCTGTTGAAACCATATGGCCTAATGTGTGGTAGAACTTAAGCTCAAAAAATAGGTACATAAGCTAGAAGTATAATAGCAGACACAATAGGAAGTGGCGTCCCAAAAAGGAGGGTGCAAATCTGAATTTTTTTGCAAAAAACAACAAAAAAATATAGCAGACCTACTGGAAAGATGCCATACAGCCAGATGACATGGTTGGAACTAACTACAACTTGCTAGAACTTGCTAAAAAGGAGGTTGGTGCAGAAGTGAAGCTAGAAGCTAGGCACTTTGCTAGAAGACTGTTATTTGGTGTGCAAAGTTAACTGCTGACTAGAAGGTATCGCTGAACTAGATGAGTGCCGCTCCTCCCTCTGCGCTGAGTGCTAAACAATGGCGCTCAAGCTAACTGCTAAACCAACAAAGACACCCAAATGCAAGGATCTCCAAGAAAACTAACCATAATTGATATAATTTTTTTATTTTTGATCAAATCTAAAAATAAAAAATGAACTCCACTCCTCTTGATTTCAAAATAAGCTAAAAAGCATAATCATACACAAGATTATCGGGAAAGCTCTGATACCATATCAGAGTTGTTGCCAGAATCCAGATAACGCGAGTGCAATGAAGATGTGATCGCATAAGATAAACAAGTGCACACCACAAGATGTTAAAGCAATTTGACAATAACAAGAAGATAAATTGCACAAGACAAAATGGAGAAAACCAAATCTGAATTAGCATAGAATGGCCAAAATGATGACTACAAATAGGAGAGTGCGAAAGTAACTCTTCCATAAAAGGTGGACAAGGCACACCAAGAATAGTCAGTAACTCCTCCATGAAAGGTGGTGACAAGGTGCTAAGAATAAAGAAGTAACTCCCATCAAGGGAGTTACTTATGACATTCTTATGACACCTATGACACATCTATGACACACACCCCCACATAAGCTAACCTATCCCACAAATGTAGGAAAACTCCATGTATGCACAAGAAATACAATTTCCCTAATTAATAAATAGGGAAAAATAAAAACCTACACTAATAAATTTGAGAACCTATAAATACAAGTGACATTAACATTGTTCCAACAAACTCTCAAGACAAACTTATAATGTTAAATTATTGAGAGACGAAAGGCCTTTTTGTGAAAAGGAGTAATTTAAAAATGTCTCTATAAATATTCATTTTGTTATCACATGCCAAGCCAAGTTATGTCGCAAGTGGACAAAGAGAGGTTTTCTTGTAAGGCAAACACATTGACAAAGGAATCCATTAGATGTTGGTGTGTAGGTATTTCCTAGACTTATATTTAGATTGCTTAGTTACCTTTTTTACATTTGAAAATTTTATCTGACATGTATTGGGATGTTGGATCATTGCCCTGTTTTTACTTATTTAGGGTAAGTTAGTCCCACATGCATGGTATGGTTAGGATTATTTTAACTTACACCCATATGTACATCCCTTTTATGAGATTTATACATATAGAATATTTGATATTTTCTCTCAATCCTCTTTCAAAAATTCTCATGTATGATTTTATTTACTTTCAACTTCATTTTGGTGTGCACTTGCTTGACTTATGTGGATCACAACCTATACATTTGATTGATCTAGAGATCTTGGCATCCACCTAATATGGTATCAAAGTACCAATCCATGTTCATGATTATCTGGTTAGTTATTTGCTCTTATTTTTATGAAAGCCTTGAGATTTGATATTGTCTTATCATAGGAATTGTTGAGATAAATATTCATATCTATGGGATTTTTCATCTTTTGTGGAGTCATTTTTTTGTAGATTTAGTTCATTAGAATCTATTACCATTTTTTTGTGGATTCTTTGTGACTACATAGAGATCTAGTTTGGCATACTCAGAGAATGAATATTCTTTTGGAATTTGAACAAATTCAAATCTATGTTTTCCACCTCTACAAGGGAATCTCACCTTCCAAAGTGTTTTTGATTGATCTCACCTATTATTCTACAAACTTATCTCTAAATATATAGAATCACACCAAAAAAAAATTAGGTTTTATGTGGCTTATTTCTATCCTTCCAAATCATTTTGATTTTTTAGTTAAATGCAAACATTATTTCATTTTTAACAACTGATACTAAAAAACAAATCTTATAGTATAGAGATTATTGCTAAAGATTTTTTATTGTGGGAGGGTTGGTTAAGACTTTAGCTTGATATAAGATATCCATAGTTCCATTCTAATTATATGGAATGGTTAGAAGGTTATAATCACTCCCTTTCCACTTATTAATTTAAACTTTTAATGCAAATTCATTAAATAGGCCATTAATAACAAGAAATGTAATTTGCTATAACTTTTGATCAACAACTCAGAATTGACTGCCATATTTTTAAAAAGTGCATGTTTTTTCATCCTATTTCCATTGGTATATTTATTTTTTAAATAAAATAAATTTATAAAGTGTCATATTTTTGGGGTTCCCTACTCAGTCCACTTTTCACACTTGTACCTCTTGGATGCATTATTGGAAAATCTTGATGTCCCTCCAATTTCTCTTATATTGTGTTGATTCTTACACTTAATGCTCATTTGGATGCATTCTCAATTATTCCTAATGTCCTCTTCATAAATGTGCCTTGTTCTTAGGGGTTCATTTTAATTTTTTTTATGTAATTTTTCACTTCTTTGGTTTCTTCTTTTAGTCATGTTGAATCCACTTTAGAGATATAAATGGATGAGGAAAGTTAATTCTACACCAATGGTTATTATTGAAAAGATAAACTATGTTTCTTGACATTCTTACATGGGACACTTGCTCATGAAAAAAATTCACACTTTATTATTATATGGACAGATTCATGCCCTGACTAACTCAGGTTAGTATAATAAGTGGGTTGACACTTGTGACAAGGTTTTTGACACCTTATTATTTTATGTTTTCATTGATCTTCATTTCTATGTGGAATATATAGTGTGTCCCTACACTTTTTGGATCATCTTTTAGACTCTTTTATAAGATCCTATTGAGATTTATATCAGTCCTCCTCCACTTCTTATCATCTTTTTGGAGACTGATGTACTCCATTCTCTTACTCTTATTTCTTGTGATGACACATTCATGGTGGACTATTCTCTTCCTTCTATCGAGTCACCATTATAGGATGAGATTGTATCTGACATTAGTTATCCTATTATATATTCTACTTACTTCCCTATTCAATGTGTTAATCTTCCAGAGCCTTCATAGTCTTGTAATTTTTATGAGTCTAATATTTCCAGTGTGAGTACACCCATTGAGAGATTTTATGACTCATATGTTCTTATGGATATTCATATTATAGATCTATGTGCTTCATCTATAGCATATTCTTTAATTTTAATGGTTGGTGAACCAAACTCTCCACTTCCCATGGACATTCTTTCTATGTATGTTCCATGTCAACCTTATTTTTATAAGTTCACTTTATTGGAATTGCATACAGTCCTTATGCATGATCTTGCTAGACCTATTCCATGCCTCATTTTTAGACCTCTTTCAGATATCTTCTTACCATTACCTTTATCCTCCTTTGTGTAATGGGTATACATTTAATATACACATTGTGTTCTTCCTTTAACAAAGAGAAGAAACATTATTCAATGTAGATAGATCTTCCACAATCTTCAAGTAGAGGATATCGTTAGTGAAATTCATCATTTTGTGAGCTCTATTATAGGTAGCTTCAACATATTCTATGGGGACTTCTTATTTCTCCTCTTTATGTGATTTGTTGGTGTCACTTGTGGATGTATTTTCAATTGTGCTCAATGTCCTTAGAGTATGTACTATTTATCATTTTGTTCTCTTTTGGGGAGGATCTTTGTTCTTATGGGTTTTCTCCTTTTCTCTACTCTATGGGAGTTGAATTGTCTTTGGGTAACTCATAAGGCCTTGTTGTTAGGACCTATTACTTATACCCACATAAGTTATGCTTAAGTGGGGTTGTTCATGTGTAGGTCTTTCCTACACTTCTATTTAGATTTCTTAATTGTTTTTTGTACATTTTTTAAGCTTATCCCACATTTATTAGGATGTTGGATCATTGCCTTTATTCCACCTATTTAAGGTAAGTTAGTTAAACATGCATGGTATGGTTGGGATTCTTTTAAATTTCACCTATATTTACATCCCTTTTTTTAGATTTATAGATATGGAGTATTTGATATTTACTCTCAATATTTTTGAAACAATTTTCATGTATGATTTCATTCACTTGTAGATTCATTATTTTGTTCACTTTATTAACTTGTGTGATCACTCAACTTTTACATTCACTTGATCCAGAGATCCTATCATCCACTCTATTATTAGACTTAAAATATGAGCATGAACACACTTAAATGCTAATGAACAAGCACCATTTTACAAGGAAGGTAAAATAAGTTATTTTCGTTATCTTATAGTTGTATTCAAACTTACATTATTTCTCACCCAAGTACTTAGGCAAGGTATTGTTGTTTTCTTTAAGTTGTTTGATTTGGATTTACATTCCACTAATAAGAGAAGACTAATGATCTCCTTCATAATCCTATGTTATATAATGGCATGCCTGGTGGGACCACACACCTTACATACACTAAGGGAGTTATAATAGACCTTTAAAATCTAAGGACAATTCACTGAAAACCTTAGTTTTTATATTTTTTGCCTTGAAAACCCATGTTTTTATTTGACTACATTTCAATGACTTCACCACTACTAATCAAAAACTTTGCCAGGTTTCTTGTGTTCTGTTTTCAACTATGTTTTTTAGGAAAATGATGACTTTGCTCCTACATTTTGGAAAATTCAATAGAAATGATGACTTTCCACCCTAAAATTTTAATGACTTTGACCTGCAACATGCCTTTCTAGAAAAAATGACTTTGTTATAAGGAAATAACAACTTCATCCCCCAAGAATGGAAAAAAATTCAAGTAACCATCCTCTATTTTTACATAATTTCTTAAGTAAAATGGTGACTTTGACTAATCTAATTGGCAACTTCCTGCCTACTAAATAATGACTTTGACAAAACTATGTTCTCTTTGTGTTAGTTTCATAGGAAAACTATGACTTCACCCTATTCTATAAATGACGACTTCACCCTATGTCAAAAACCTAAGAGATTTAAAATTTAAAGTTATTTTTAGACTAACCATTTTAAATAAACATGAATGAATCCACTAATGATTTTCATAAGAAACTGGGTCAAAAAGAGAAGATTTTAATCACTTTAAAAATCATTCACACTTATCTTTTTGGTGTTTAAAAATCACTTGCAAAACAAATTTACTTTTTGTTTCTCAAAGTTACAAGTGTAAACACAAAGGGATAAACTTCACTTCACATAGTGTTAAGTACTCTAAAAAGAAAAAACATTAGATTAGTGCTCCTAAGAGCTTTTCATTTTTCCTTTCCTTTTTTACAAAAGTACTTAGTTTTCTTTTTAAGTAGTTTATTTTAAAAAAAAATTCAAATGTATGCTCTCCCCCCATCCCCTTTAGAGAACTTGGTTGATCAAAATCAAATGATTTTTTCTTGTTTGGTTAGGTCATAGAAGTGAATAAAATTTGTTTATGCTCTACCCAATCTCTAAGTGACTTGGGTGACTTAGAAATGACCCTAAAGTTATTCCATTTTTATTTATTTCTTTTTATGCATTATCTTATGAGTGGGAGTTCATAACCTCCTCATAATTTCTCTAGGAGGACTTTGACCTAATATTTCATCTACCAACACTTTTCCAACCTCACTCTCAATTAGAGTATACAAATTAGGCATACCATTGGATGGGTAGTGGCTAAGTGGTTAGCCTAACCATCCTAATGGGTTCTTGGGCCATATGATATCCATACATTAGAATTCACTAAGAATACATAGATGAATTCATTATGTAAAGGACTAGACCATTGCATAATAAGCTAGGTAGATTAGACTCATTTAACATTATTATTCACTTGTGTTAGCCACACATGTGGACCATATAGAACACATCAAATTTTTTATATTTAGATCAACCCCACTTGTCATAAAACATCATGTTAAATACCAAATTACTTACACACTCTAAGTTCTTGTCACATATTAGTGATCAAGAGATAGAGGGGGGATTAAAAAACACTACCTACATGTGCTCTTACTTTTTTGGATTAATCTTTAATTCCCTTTGGGAATTGGTATATCAGTGGAAACTTTGGCAGAGACTATGCAACCATGTCTATTTTAGCATAGGATGTGCACTTAGGTATTTTTATTATTCTTTTACTTGCATTTATTTTTAGGTCTAAATTAATTATTATGTCAAACCACGTCTAAAATGAGTCAAAAACTTCAAAAAAAAATGCATGCTACATAAACCATTTTACACCAAGAAGTATTACACTATAAAAACCATTCAAAACATTTACCTTAGAGATTCTCAAAAACAATTTCTTACACTTATTCAAAGAGATGTTGCTACACTACCCAATTTATCCCAAGACATTTACCATTGTTCAAAACCAAGTCCAAAACCATTTGTGCACCTTTGTCCCCAAAAAAAGGTTTTGTTTTGCTTCCCATTTAGGTATAAGACATTATTAATTTGAAAATATGAGTCTTTTGTACCAAGTTTGAAATTCATATTTCAAAGTTTAGATCCAAAATTGATTGGTCTAAGCCAAAGTCTTGCCTAATTTGGGCTTTGGTGTTCACCTTTTAAATTTGGATTATGAAATTTGGATCAATTCATCACTTGATATAAAGACCTTTTCCTATACATAGGAATGGTTTACTTTTTGTGTCTCAAACCAATTTTACCATCTCAAAATAAGGTCAAAACTCATTCTTCAAAATATAGCTCTAAGCATGACTAGTTTACATTTGAGCCTTGCCTATCACTTGGACTTGAATATTTACTATTTTTTCTTAGTTTATTTCTTGAGATTGACTTTCCTAATTAGTTTTAGACATGTTCCTACAGTATGTTCTTTGTGCCAAGGTTAATTTTGTCTTAATTTCATGTGTCGATATTAATATTTGTGCCTAGATCAAGTTTGTTTTCCAAGACCTAGTTTCCAAGATCAATTTTATGTTCCTAAACCAAGACCTATATCAATTATAATTACACACTTATACCTATACCAACTCTAAGTTCATGTTAATTCAAACCATTTTGAACCACATCCAAGTACCTATTCCAAGTCCCATTTCATTTCAAACTAAGACATATTCCTAGATCAATGTCACTTTCAAACCTATACCTATATCAAGTCTATTTCACTTTAGACCATATTCTTAAACCTAACTTAATTCACACACATCAAGTTCCATGTATAAATTGGCCATGTTCAAATATAGACCATTTCTATACGTCAAGTATTTTAACCAACTTTCCCAGTCATGCCAAATCAAGGTTTATTTTTTAACCCACATTCTAATCTAATAATAGTTATTTTTATCCCATTTAAACCATGCCAATTGAACCCCTTCCATTACCTAGACTTTTACCATACTAATTACTTAAACCAAGACCACCCTCTTAGGGCTAATTTCTAATTTCCAAGATACACCATGTTAATTATTATATGTAATAATTTCCCTTCTTTATCCCAATTACCGAGACTAAGTTTTCCATCTTTTGAGTCATGCCAAATACCAAGATCAAGGTCATCCTTTTTAGACCAATTCCAACTTCATGGACTAAACCAATAATGGCCCCAAGTGGAAAATTTACCCAATGAAGACTTTAGAGACATATTTTATCAATTAGATAGAAAAACATAATTGTGTGTCCACATACTCAACCTTTTGGTGAAAATAATCTCAAACCTCCCTGGTACCAAATGGATGAATATTGTGAGTATCATGGGATTCAAGGCCATTCACTTAATTGATGTGCAAAATTCACACAATGTGCCTAGACCTTGATTAACTATAGGGATTTCATGATCAAGACACAACCACAATAATTATTGACTTATAATTCCCATCCAATTAATATGATTAGTACGTCACCAACTCATTTTCAAATCTAATTTGACAAATGGTTTGTTGATAAATGAGATGTAGCCATTTTAAAATCATTGAGAACTAGAGATAGATTCCTGTCTAACTTTCCTAAAGAACAATTGAATAATATTCTTCATAAATATGAAATACATCTAATATCTAAGCTAGTCTTTGAGAAAAAATGGATCCCATCATTTTCTATCCATACAATTCCATTAGAATACATCATGATAAAGTATCCAATTTTTCCAAAGTCTAATATTTTACAAACAAGTGTAAGCTAAGACCAAAAAAACCAACTAATCCTTGATGTTTTTTTGTTGAAACACCTATTCATGATGAGTTAACCTATGATAAATCACCCTATGAAACTTTAGCTTTATTTGAGTAGCCTCACATTAACAAGATAGTATTTATGGAATTACCTATTGGACATTACCCTATATTTAAAGATTCTTATTTTGATAATCCATCTTTATTGAGCTACCTTTAAACTAGTCCCTTATCTTTAATGATCTTCACTTTGACAAGCCAATATTTGTTTAATCCTTCTTAGATGAGCCTATTTTTTAATATATCATTATTTAACCACATGCAATTACTCATCCAATATTAAACATTCAACATAATATCTTTTCTACCACACCAAAAGAATAATTATCATTATATTTAGGTTCTATTTTTGAACCAATGTCAAACTTAACATCAAAAGTATAATCAACATCAATCTCAACATTGGATTCAGAGTCCCTTGAGTCATACTCAAATTTAGAATCAAAATATATTATTGGATGTTACAACATTATTTACACACTCCTTATAGATTAGTTTGAATATATTTCTGATCCTTCACATTTTTTGAGGATCTTTACTTCAGCATTGACACAAGTTCTCCTGGTATCTTTTACAAGAATTATATTGCCTTTTACCATTTCATTATCATTCCACTTTACATTTAAACCAACCAACATAGCCATTATATTAGCATTCCATCTCCCACAAGTGTTGCTTCAGAATAAAAAAATCACACATTATTAAATGGTATCCATGGAGGCATATCTGTTACAGAATATCAAGGGGACCAAGAACACATTCATGCAAAATAAGAAAAATATCCTATACAGAGGTGCTAGGGATAAATCAAATTCATAACTCAACATATTCTATTGAAACCTTGTTTGAGGTGCTAGAAGACAATCAAATTTGAAATTCAATGTTCTTTAGTGAAAACTTGTCAGAGGTGTTATGGGAAAATTCATACAATTTTAATAGTGAAAACATCTTTGAGGCACCAATAACTGAGCACAATAGTTCATCATTGCTTGATGAATAAATTATTGAAACCCACATGAGTATGACTACCAATCTATAGCATAATTATATGGAAGCATCTATTAGGACCAAACAATAGAAAAAATTGGAAGTCTTATCGAGAGCATATTCAGAAGTCTTTGGCCCTGCTAAAACTAAAATTATGTCAAATATAGAATCAACAACATTGTGTGTGACTAAAAATATCGATCATTGATTACGAAACCTTTATAAATTCCATTATGATCCATTTCTCCATTCTAGACCTATATTACATTTCCAAATCAAACCTTTTATCCAATTTTTATCCTTATTTACCATCCTTGGCCACCCTTTCCTTTATTAAAGCTATGAAGACATCTTGTCTATAATTTTAGAGAAAACAAAATCAATGACTAACAAAGATCAAAATAGTGTTATTGGAGTCCAAATTATCAATAGGTTCTTGGTAGAGCAACTATTTAGAGTGGGTATGGGCTAGACATCAAGATCATTAAACCTTTTAGTTGTATCATATTCTAATAAGGATGTGCATCTCCATATTAGTGAGAAAAATAGAACCATGCCTTACCTTACCATTATTTCATTTTCCTTGTCTTACCATTTTCATTTCCTTTCCATTTGCCTTGCCTTACCATTATTTCATGTCTTAACCTTTGCCTCACCTTACCATCCTTTCATACCTTGCCTTCCCATGCCATTTTCCTATTCACAAATATATTATTACTTAGTTAGGATTCTTCATTGTGGTTAAAACTAAATTAAATTGAGGTAATTTGGGACTATTTAGGAAGTTATTAATTTACATTGAGGTCAACTTGATCGCTCTTTTTGCCATGATCTTGCCATTTTATGAGTTAGACCATTATGTATCTCATAATCCCCCATTGAGTAGAGATACCAAAAAACCTTAAAACATTGGGAACATTTAAAAACATCTTTGAAGGGTTGAAATATAGTGTCTTGAGATCCATTTGAACTATGTAGGTAGTGCTTAGTGTTTTCTAAGGTCAGATCAGCCACCCTTATCCTATGCTTTCATTATTTTATGAGTAACCTAAGCCATGTTCTTGCCATTTTGTGAGTTAGCCCACTCTATGTTTCAAAATTATCCATTGAGGTAATATTCATAGAAAACCCCAAAAAAATGGATATATGATAGAAAACTCCCAAACACACCTTCAACATTAGGCCATTTAGATTGTATCCATGTCACTTAGGACATGAATCTCCTAGTTGATAGGTATAACTGAATTGTTCTCATGGATTTATTCATGACCATTTACATTTTCCTATTTCATTTTATAATAGTGTTTCATCCCATTTATAGGATATCTAAAATTGGATTTAAGTTCATGTTGGACCTTGTGTTCATGGGACTATATAGGCAGTGTCCAATTTCCTAGTATATTTAGAATCAACTCAGCCAATTTTGATGTTTGATTTCATTCACCATTATCTTGGATTTTCCATACAATAGGTTTGTCTTAAAATATCTCTCATTATTTTTCAAGTTATCCATGCTCTCACCATTTGGATATATATATCAATAAACACTCTCACCATTTTGTGAGTCACTTTTGTGTGCATTTGAAATAGATTTACTAATTAACCCTTATTATAGCACTCTCACTATTTTGTGAGTTGGACCATTATATATCTCATAATTATCCATTGATTTGAGATGCCTATAAAAACCCATGCATGGATATATGCTATAAAACTCCTAAATAATCCTTTAACATTAGGCAATTTATAATGTATTTGTGTTACTCAAGACATGCATCTCCTAGTCAGTAGTTATAACTGAAGCATTCTCATGGATTTAATCGTGACCATTTCCATTTTCCTATTTGATTTTTTGATAGTGTTCCATCCCATTTCTAGTATAACTACATTCATCTTGAATTCCATGTTGGACCTTGTGTCTATGGGACTATGTAGGTAATGTCTACTTACCTAGTGTATCTGGAGTTAGCTAAGCCATCCCTTCCTTATTCTTCTATTTCCCTGACCATTCTAGTGTTATTGTTCCCTATAGTCTAGGAAAAACCTTTGTGTCAAGTATAACACTTATATTACACATGAAAAAATAATTATATTATTGGTTTGTTCATTTTCATTTAGATTAGTTAATTATTCTTTTGTCTTAAGTTAGGTTGTCTATTTATTTTGCTTAAAATCATTTGTTTAGTGCATTTCTTTAGATTAGTTGTTTTTTTCATCAACCTTAGAGTAAATTTTTATTGCTTTATGGATTTTCATTTTAAGTGTTGTGTATTTAATGATAATTATTTTACACTTGTTTCTTGCTTACAAATTAGGCTTGAGTTATTTAATTTTTGAATTTAGATTGTATTTTTGTGTCTCCCTTCCCTTCAATTATTGTAATATTCTTAAACTTTATTTACACTTGATTATTGATTACCCATATCTTGTACTTGAGTTGTGAATTTTTATTCATTCCTACACTTAATTTATTATATTATATTCACTTGGGGTTTTATTATTCATATCTTACACCTAAGTTGTTTATTTTTGAATTCAAGTTAAGTTTACCATGCTTAAGATACACATTGTTATTATAATTGTATATAATTATGATGAATAATATTGTAAGCTATAAAAAAATACAATAAATGGAGTTGTCAAAGTGGTGCTCCCAGTAATATTTCCCCCTTATTCATGGTATACCTACCCAAACACCACCCAAATAGAGTAATTCAATGATAAATGAATAGTAATCACTACTAATTAGGATGTATTGTTTCATTGAATTTCTTGCTTATTATTGGGAAAGGGAAAATAAGAAATTAAGTATGGGTATGGTTGAAAAACCTATTTGATTGTGCATGTATTAAATCAAAATATTGTGAAGAGCTCCTCTTTGGCTTGGGAAGATGACTTGTAGATAAAAAAGCACTAAAGTAAACTTGTTTGTTAGATAGATAGTTGAGCGGATTTCCTAGTGATATCTAGATCCTAAAAGTAAGAGATTATTTAGGGGCTATCAATCTACACATTTTAAACAATTAAGTTTATAAATAGAATAGGAAAGTACTTGCATTGATAAACCAATGGTACTAAAATTGAATATAATAATGCTTGATTAGAAAATAGAATAGAAATGATTAAATTAGTTATAAACTAATTGATACTAGTGTCAAAGGGTTGGGGTCTACTTTATAAAATTAGAAAGGGGGTTATGAATAGGCAAGAACATAGAGAATTAGATTTGGTTAGAGGTAGATGGGTGAAATTAGCTTGTTGTATTTCACTACCATAGTGACCATTAGTGGTTGGGCTGACCATCAATGATTAAGGTGACCATCAGTGGTCAAGGTGACCATTAATAATTGGACAGACTATTATTGGTTGAGTCAGTCATCAATAGTTATTAAGTCTATATCTAGGTTGATAAAAAGGCTGGTTGATGAGATCTAAAATATGGATTCTTAGAGATAGGTAAGACTTGGGTTGATTGCAAAATGGAAATAAGGTGGATGAATACTGAGAAATAAATACGTGTCTTACCAAAATTTGATTGGGTAGATGGTCAAAGTAATTAACCTGTTGGTGGAACTAGCTTAATTTTGACAAAGTAATAGTACCCAAAAACTTGGCGGAGAAGTGGTGATAAATTGACTTTTTGATATGATAGCTAAATTGTTGGATTGCCGATGGTGATTGACCTGCAAGAAAGAAACTCCTAGATATACAAGATCTTGGTAACAATTATAGATGGATTTCACCTTCAAGCTCCTCTATTATTATAGGCACAAGCCAAAGGTAGAAGTGAAGGTTCAACTAGGCTATCTAATATTAAATCATCCATGCAATGGCTCATAATATGATTTAGACAACTTATATTTAGAAAAGTAAGGTAGGTAGTTTGTATGCTTTTGGTTAAAGAGATGGGCCCTGATCATTGATAGTCAGGGTGACTGTTGGTAGTCAACCTGACTATTGATGGTTGAGGGTAAAGTGTAAAAAGAGGTAAAATTCTAGGTTAAGTCAGTTAAGTTAAACTAACTATGGGTAAGCTCTATTAAGGGTTAGAGGGTTAAATGGTCTCAAGGGGGGTCCTAATTTCGTCCAAGGGGTATTAAAACATTTGAAATCATGGTGTGCAAATTTATAGTGTCTACATTTTGACCCTTTTTATTATATGACTTGGAATTAACCATCTATAAAATAAAAAATGATGTTGGTCAAAAGTCTACTAATTACCCCAAGTATAGGATGAGGTGTTCACCTTTAAACTAAGAGTAGATGAGGTAAATGGAGTTGGGTATAGGTTTGAAAAGGTATATGATGGTCATGATAAGAGTATATGATAGGTTGGGCACTGAAGCATGAATATGCACTCAAAGTATGACTAAAAGTGTTATAGCCAAGATCATGTAAAGATAAGGTTATCATGGTTGATAACAATAAAGGTTAGCGCTAAGGGACAAGTTACCAATGTACCATGTGACCACATTTAGGCATGGTGGTTGGGTATACCTATTAGTGTCCTAGACAATTTTTGTGTTTCTAGTGGGTATCCAAGGTAGGAAGCACTCCCATGGAAAACATAAATAGGTTGAGTGTCATAGGTATTTGAGGTAGGAAGTGATCCCAAAAAGACACAAGTGGGTTAGGTAAGAATGAGGTGGTGCAAATTCAAAAGGTGGTCAAT
>JARHVA010003777.1:90000-100000 GCA_037957365.1 Torreya grandis
TCCTATGAAGGTGTGTAAACTACCATGAGGACCATGCCATGGGTAGAGCCATGATACCCATTATTTAATATAAGGATATACTGGTGACAGCTAATCACATGATTCATTTTTAATCAGTTGCCCCTAAAATAGTGAGGTGGAATATGGGTAGATAGCAAGGGATGAGCTTAAGTTAGATAAAAGGTGGATGCAATCCTTCTCAATAAAAGAATAGGCATAGATGCAAAGAATTGAGGGGATCTAATTCTAGGTGGCATTCAAGAGAAAAAAACTAATAATCTCTTGATCTATACTTATGGGTTATGACATAAGGTCCAATCCAATTGAAAGCAAACTTGCCCCACGTATTTTTCTCCATATTAGTAACATTTTAATTTTCCTTTAAGATGAGATCTCTGATATTAAATTATCACACTTTAAGGTGTTTATTTTAGGCTCACTTGATGTGTTTTTGATATACATGAAGATGGGTAAGGGATGCTAAGAGATTCTCATCAAGTAGCTCGAGTTGGGCTAAGCAGTCTTGATGATAATTGCTCTAAAAAATGAGATCTTGAAAGGATATATGAAGAGAGGGTATTTGGACTTTAAAAGGCAAGATGACCTCTAATCCAAACATAGGATAAAATAGGGTAGTACCCATGGGGGTTCTAATTATAGTATGATATCCCATAAGGCAAAGGGAATGTGCAGATGCCAATCCCAACTAGATGCATTAACCATTTTAGTTAGCATGTTATTAAGGGTTTTGTTAGAGGCTTTTGCCTATCTATTTTCTTGAGGGTGATAGGGTGAGGAAAATCTTAACTTAATTCCAATGCATCACATAGACCCAATACTTTCTTATTCTTAAAGGATTTATCATTATTAGTGATATTATTATGTGGAACATCGAAGTGATAGATGATGTGATGATTGATAAATTTGAAAATATTCTCTACTTTGGTTGAGACTAGAGGAATAACCTATATCCAATTGGTAAAATAATTAGTCATGGTGATGATAGAATGGTTTCATTTCAAGAAATGGGGATTAGTTTCACCAACAAGGTCTAGACCTCATTATGAGAAGGGTTAAAAATTAGTGGAAACTCAAGGTTATGGCTAGGTGCATGATGTAAATTAGCATTTTGTTAACATTTGACACACTTTTTCACATAATCACAATAGTCTTTGTTAAGGGTAGGATAATAATAGTCAAGGTGAAGGATACACTTAGCTACAGTGAGGCCATTAAAGTGTCCTCCATAGATTCCATCATGTGTTTCCTTGATAGCATGAGAGGCTTTATGACTACATAGGAAACAAAAGAGGAGGCCATCAAAGACATGATTATAAATAATTCCCCCCATGATGGTATAGTGACAAGTACCCTTTTTAAATTCTCTTCGAGCATTCCTAAAGAGGCTAAAAGGAACTATGCCAAGATTAAGGTAGTCAAAGGTTTGTTGATACCAAAGGTTAGGTTAGGTCTCCTCTATATTAAAAATGGTAGGAGAATCTAGTTTGACATAGGATGGTTGGGTAAGCCTATAGATAAAGGTAGATAACTTAGATTCTAAGGGTGCAAATGGGATCTAAGAGGCAATGGAAGCCATGGTGTCAATGAACTTATTAGTAGATTATGGGGTTGACTAAATGTGGTAGTGTTTAAATGATGCTAAGAGTTCATCAACTAGTTACTTGTACTATTATATAAAATCATTCTTACACTAGTAAGAGACATTGATTTGATTGACCACAAGCTGGGAGTCACCAAAGATATTGATGGTTTTGACTCTTAGGGCTAAGGTAGTCTGAAGGCATATAACTAGGGCTTCATATTCAACCATTTTTTTTTGTAAATTTAAAATCAAACTTGAAGGATAAAGGGAGAGGTTCACCATTAAAGGGGATAAATATGATACCTGATCCCAAACCACATTAACACTTTGATCCATCAAAGAGCATGGTGACTTGATAAGTGAAATCTTCTTGAGAGAGGGCCATGATGGACTCATTAAGGAACTCAAGAGGAAGAGGTTGGTTGTCTACTAAAGGTGCTTCAACCAATTCGTCAAAAATGAATTTCCCTTTAATTTACTTTTGTTGAAGGAAATAAAGGTCAAACTCTACTAAGAGCATGGTCAAATTGGCCATATGTTAGTTTTGGTATGGCTTTGCGTGCATGTACTTGAGTGGGTTGGTGTTAAGTATGATGTAAGTTTTATGGTTAAGAAGGTAATGGTGAAGTTTGGTAGCCACAAAGACTAAATCTAATCAAATATTCTTAGTATGGGTGTACTTAGTCTCATACTCTACACACATGCAACTAATATAATATACGACTTGTTCTCTATGTTGTTCATCTCGGTAAGCTAACATTATCCCTAGGGAATGGTTGGTGGTAGAGATATATAGGTAGAAAGTTTGGTCATCCTTAGGAGGGGTGAGGATAGGTGGAAACAAAAGGTAATTTTTGAGAGAATCAAAATCCTTTTGACAGTCACTATTCCACTTGAAAGGTACATCCTTCTTCAGAAGGTGGTGGAAGGGTTAACATCAATCTGAAAGCTAGGAGATACAATGATGAATGGATTGTCTCTTTCTCTATAAGCTACTAAGTCACTTAAGGTTGATGGTAGGAAGCATGTTGAGGATGGATTTTATAGTAATGGGATTAAATTCAATTCCATGAAGGGAGATAATAAATCCAAGAAGATTTCTTGACAAGACCCCAAAAATGCACTTCTTGAGGTTAAGGCAGACATAGTAATGGCTAAGTCACTCAAATATGATCTTTAGAATGTATAAGTAATTTTTTTAGAGTTATATTTTATGAGAAGGTCATCCACATAGTCCTCTATAATCTTATGGATAAGGTCATGGAAAATATAGGTCATGGCACATTGGTAGGCTACATCAGCATTCTTTTGTTGAAAAGGCATGACTTTATAGTAGAAGGTTCCCCAAGGGATGGTAAAGGTAGTCTTGTATTGATCTTCAAGTATAATTAGGATCTGATTATAACTCAAAAACCCATCCATAACATCTTATGGTTGGTTATAATATCAACAAGTTGGCTGATGCTAGGTAGAGGGAAGTCATCTTTGGGGAAAGAAAATTTGAGGCCATGAAAGTCCACATAAATGTGTAGTCCCCATATGGCTTCGGTGATAGGTACAAAATTTGAGACCTATTAGAGGTAGTCAATGGGTTGAATAAAGTTGATAGATAAAAGACATTGAATCTCTTCTAAGGCTATGCGGGGATATATGCATCGGATATTTTACTTGATAGGTTTGGTGTCATGGTGAGTTACTATGTTATGGGTAGCAATGGTGGGGTCAATTCTAGGCATATCACTATAATACCAAGTAAAGGCTATATTTCAATCTTGGAGGAAAGAGGGAGAGTCTTGAATTTCCTTGATGGTTAATGATTGGTTGATTTTAATAATATAGGGGTTATTTAGAGTACCCAAGTTGATATTTATGGTGGATTCATTCAACATGGTCAAAAACTCATGAGGAAAGGATTTGTGGATTAAAGAATTTGGGTCACCAAGGTAGGTGAGAATAGAATCATCATCCTAGCACTAAATAGTGTTAATGGCAGGAAAATCTTCCCCTATCATTTTAGGGTGGGTCAAAGGGATGATTACGATCACCCCTATATTTTTGATAAGTCAAGGGTCCAAGATTGATTATGTTGATAAAAAAAAGTTAGGTGGGATAATGTCATCATCCTCACATGCAAGTGGAATTGATGTCCATAAGGGGGGATATCTTCCTCAATAGTGGTAATTGCAAGTTGTTTGGATTTCTTCTTATTAAGTAAGATGAAACTTAGTCTGTGCTTCTTGTGTGGCTTCCTAGTTTTGAGGGTGACCAATTTGTGTGGGTCATGCTCATATCATCCAATACTAAATCCTTTACAATCACATCGATGGAGGTATATCTTGGTAAAGCTTAGTTTATATAGGCAAGAGAAATTGGTGGTGAATGGTCAAGGTGGAAGAGAGGTGGTAGAATCACCAAAGTATTTATTAAGTCCCCCATAGACAAAATGGGTCTGATAGTGGGGAGGTCCAAAGGAAATAATAGTCCTAACATTGGGGTCATATTCAAATTGGTTGGTAAGGTTCCCATCCTCATGAGGAGTAGGTAAAGAATCAAGTGCTAAAAGGTGATACTCCTCCAAAAAAAGGTTATGGAACATAGATTCCAAAAGGTATATGATAGGGATTTGGTGTGAAGGTATAGAGAAACTAGTTGATTCCTCATCAGTAGAGGGGGATATGATATCTATTTTTGTGGTTGAAGGTTGACTTTTATCTATGAAGGGTGTGATAGATGGGGGTATGATAACATCATTGGGGTAGTAGGTCATGTTGCATGTTGATAAAGGACTTGGGTCAACCTAGATGGTGATGACCTAGACCTCATGCTCAAATTTAATGTAATGATGGAGAGTAGAATGCAACCCATTGAGTGAATCCAAGGTCATCCCAACAAGATGTATTAGAATTCACCTTATAGAACATAGAAAATTTTTGGGAGCATGTGGAATCCTAAATGAATGTGAAGGATGGCATATCCTAAGGTAGTGGCCACGGTATTATTAAAAGAATGAAGGATGGCTGAATATTCATACATGACATTATCTACAAGTTTAGTTGGTTATCAATGTGAGAGGAGATGATATTAATACTAGTTCCCCCATCAATCATAACTTATTTGATGCAATTTTAGTTGATTTAGGAAGTGATAAAGAGAGGAGGATCTAGGTCCTTAGAATAGATGGAGGGTATTTATAAATCCTTAAAGGTAACAAAGTTATGAATCTAAAGGGAATCGATAAAGGTGGGATCCTCAAGTTAGACCTCAATGAATTTTATAGAATATATTAGTGTTTGGTGATGATGGGGAAAGGTAGAGATCAACTCATTCAAGCTCATCTTCACCAAGTTTGATGAAATTGCTTGAAGATAACTCTCTTGATAAATTTTGAAGGGTTAGATTAGGAGGCACCTAAGATAGACACCTTGGGTTTGGTCAAAGATGGAGATGGTTGGGTGTAGGTTGGTTGGGAGTCTGAGGGGTATGTCTAAGGAATGGACACCTTATAATTTATTTTATCCTTCTACTATGATCTCATGACCATGTTGATAGTATGGATAAAAGGAGAGGTTGAGCTAGTAGACTAGTTAGACTTATCTTCACTCTTAGGTGAGAGTAGAGGAGTATGTGAGCATTGGGTGGGTATGGTTGATGGTTGGATTGGTATAGGTTTCATAGGAGGTTCATATGTTAATAGATCATCCTCATTATAAAGCTAGTGGATAATTGTCTGGAGAGCCTTATAGTTCTTCATATCATGGCTAGGTATCTTATGATAAGAACACACTTGGTGGTCATTATACCAGATGGGTTTAGAAACTAGATGGTCAAAGGGTTTGATGGGAGGTAAGGCTAAATAAGAGGTTTGTAATAACCTATAGAGAATGGTCAAGTAGGATTTGACTAAATGTGGTGGAGGTGTCATGGTTTTTTATTTGATGGGTGAGGTAGGAGGTTGCTTAGAAATAGGTTTGGTGGTAGGAATTTTGGGTAGGGTGTCATGCTTGGTTGATGGCTTTAGTTTATGCAAGGATATTTTAATCTAGGGTTAGAATATCATAAATTAAGTAGCTTAGGTATGGTCAGTGTGGTGAAAAGAGGTGCATTAGAGAGTAACTGTAAAGGTGTAACCAAAAGAGGTGGTGGGGTTTTAGTAGAGGTAATTAGCTTCCTACTCAAGGTAGAGTGATAGGGCCCTAGAATTGAGGGGAAGGTTGAGGGAGGCAAAATTTAGACCTTTTAGTCCTTATGTGGTTTCACCTCTTTAGTTTCTTTGGTTTGGCATTTGATTGGTCGGTTTGAAGAGGTTAGGTCTAATTTCATAAATGGGTGACTAAGGCATAGTGTAGGGAGGATACCAAGGTTTTTGATTAGTTTGGTTGGTTTGGTGTGAAAAGGTGACCTATTTACTTGAGGTCTAGGTGTCTCAGATGGTTGAGGGATCCTTAGATTGGTAAGAGTTTTTATGGGTGTGGTTGATAAGGTATAAATTTGAATAGAGGAAGTGGTGGGTTGGTCTATTGAAGGCATGGTTGGAGGTTTTATCTTGGTGATATAAGGTATTCCTAATTGTTCCCAGAAGGTGGTTTGATCCATGTTAAGGTTAGAGATAAATTCTAATTTTTTCACTGGCCTAAATAATGGTTTGTAGGTTGATTTGATTCCCTAAATAGTGGACTCAAAATATAAGCCACTAGGTGGATACATAGGGATGGTAACCTCATCCTCTTCCTCAATCAAAGGATGCAATGTTAAGAAATCTGATTCTTATGTTAGAGGAGTATACATAGGGGTTTCCTCTTTAGGAATAACTTCCAAAAGAGGAGCGTTTTTCTCTATAGTCAAAGGTGAAGATAGGGTGGTGATGGTTGATTATTTTGATAAATGATTTAAAAGGGAGGCTAATGGCTCCACTAATTCAATAAGTAGAGGGAGAGAGGATGGTATTCCCTTAATTTAAGTGTTTGAAGGAAGGGAAGGTGAGTCTACTATCTCAATAGATAGTGGAGAATTAGAAGATTGGATACAAGATGGTTTGACAATGAGTGCATCAAGGACCATGTTAACTATATGGGTATCATGAGAACACTCAATGTTTTTGCTCTCATTCTTGGTAGGATCATGGTTTAGGAAGGGTTTCCTATATATATTAAGGGCTTGGTTCGATGGTGCATTGGTGTTATCTAATGTAAGCTCCCCCTTGTCAATGAGGGATTGGATAAGGCTCTTGAAGGTGTTGCAGCTACTGACATCATGCCTTATCACTTGATGGAAGGCACATAGATCATTCTCATTGTACCAACTAGGTTCAGGGTGAGAAGATTCAAATTTTTAGGGTGGTTTGATATGAATAAGTTGAATGATATTGGATTTGAATAACTTTTCCAAGATAGATGCATAAGATTCTCTAAGTGGAGTGAATTACTTTTGTTTATTCTAGGTTTAGTTCTTTAGGTTTTGCTTTGAGGAAGTAGAGGAATTATATTAGTTGATATAAGGTGGCGGAGCATATTTTAGGACAACCACATTCATGGTTCCTTTTCTCTTGGTGTTGGTATTGAACTAGTTACTTGACTTGGAGGAAAAAGCTTCATTAGTTTTATAGGTTGAGTTTTTTTCTTGAGATTTATCTTTCCTTCAGCAATGGCCAAGTCTTATAACTTACACGTCATGTTAAAATATTCATCAAAGGTTCAAAATATTTGGACACATAATTTAGAGGAGATATGCTTGGCACATGCTTAAGCAAAGAACTCTATGAGTTTAATTTATGGTAAGGAAAAGGAAAGTTGGTTAATAAGGCTCCTATAATGAGCCACAAAATTGGCAATGGATTCATCCTAAAACTTATGAATAGAGTAGAGGTTGGTGATAAAAACTTTGTTGGAGATATTAATTGAGAAGTGGTCAAAATGGTTTGAGCCAGTCGGGTGAAAGAGAAAATGGAGCGCTTAGGTATGACACTATACCAATCTAATGTCGGGCCAGCTAGACACATGGGGAAGGTGCAAAGAAGAAGGGCATCATCATAGGTAATTAGATAAAAAACATTAATAAATTCCCTAAGGTATTGTTGAGTATCCTCCTTACTTTGAAATTTAAAGAATTTGAGAAGTTCCCATTAAGGAGGATATGGCTTAATAGGTATAGATGGATGGATGGGTTCATTACATATTTATTCATATGACAACATGTTGTGAACACCCAAGATGGATGACTCTAAGGTTATCATATTTTCCATAATCATCCTCATTAGTTTTGCTTGGGGTTGGACACCTGAAGGGTTATAAGATGCATACTATTGTGGTGGTTAGGAGACATACTGATAGTGGGTAGGAGGTTGGGAGGTTGCCGCATATGGGTAAATGGATGTCAATGGTTTGGTGGAAGATACAGAAGGGTAGGAAGAGGTATGTGGTTGGGTATTAGGTACATGCCCTTGTAGATTAGGGATGTAACCAAAGGTTTGTCCAAGGGGTGCTTATTGGATAGGAGCGATAATTGGGTTGGTGACCAATGGAAGGATAGTGACCCTTGTGTTAATCGGTGGCAAGGTATAGGGTATGGACACCACAAGGATTTGAATTAGAGTAGTGTTTTGGGTATAAGAGGTAGATAAATGACGGTTGTTAGAGCTATAGGTAGGAACTCCTATTATTCAGGAGTAGTTGTCAAGAGTAGAAGGTATAAGAGTAGTGGTAGTTTGATTTGGTTGGTTTTCAATGGTAGTCTTAAAGGGGTTTTTAGTTGATGAGGAAGCTTGGGTAGTAACCATGCTAATGGAGGTACTCCCCATGAGATGGAAAAGCATGCCACAAGGTGGATCTATGGATGGAGCTAAAGCTAGGATATGGTAAGATGTGGTTGAAAGGTAATGTTAAAAAGCTATGGGATTGTTATCTAGGAAAATGAAAAAATATTCATCTCCTTGAGGAACCTCCTGAGGGAAGGTAGGACTTACTAAGGGGTGAAGATAGTCTACTAGTTCAGAAACTTAGTCCATGGATGAAGAGGTAGAAGAGGTAGGTTGGCTTGGTGATGGGTTTTACTCCACAAGATCTCTTTGTTTTTGGTGAGTGAGAACCATATGAGAAAGGGGAGATAGAAATTAGAAACAACCTCACTACTCAAACAAATATAAGATAAGAAAATGATCAAAGAAATCAAATCACACTCTAAATGATACATTAAGTCCTAGTGTTTTAATTTATCTCACTTTTGGCTTTATGCCTTAAGACATGTGACTAAAATTGGTTTGTAGAGTGGGTACTAAAGAGGAAGTCTAAGGATGGTTTTAGGTTGTGTTTAGGTTCTCAAAATGAATCTATATTGGAATTAATACATGGCTTGGTATTGGGGTCTACCCCCTCACTACACACACCATAGTGATAAGGGTGTCAAGTGCTTAGCCAATATATATTGATATCCAAAGATTATACTCAACTAGAGAGCTAAGTTGGTCATCCCCTTGGTAATGACCTTCAAGTAGGATCAATGGGAAAAGGGTAAGTTTATCACTAGGTGATGAAATCCTAGTTGGGCCTTATCTCAAGTTTGTTTGATGTTTAATTGGTCAAAGTGATTTGGTTGAGTGTGTGCAATAAAGAGTGAAGCTACAATAGATTGATTTGCCTTTAAGTTAAGCTACATGAACTAAACTTTCAAGTATTTGATGTATGAACTTGATTTTAATCCCAAAAGAAACTTTTGATTTCATTAATGAGGATAGAATAGAGAGAGAATGCAAGAAAACAAAAACCCAAGTAGAGACACAAGGGTCCCACTGGGAATGCCAAAATGTTTCAGTGAATTTATTGCTTATTATTAAGAAAGGGAAAAGAAGAAACTAAGTATGGGTATGGTTGAAAAACCTATTTGATTATGTTCATGTTGAATCATAAGATTATGAAGAGCTCCTCTTTGGCTTGGGAGGATGACCTGTAGAGAATAAATTACTAAAGCAAACTTGTTTTTTAGATAGATATTTGAGTGGATTGCCTAGTGATAGGTAGATCATAGAAATAAGAAATTCCTTAGGTGTTATCAATCCACATGTTTTAAATAATTAAGTTTATAAACATAATAGGAAACTACTTACATCGATAAACCAAAGGTACTACAATTGAATACAAGAATGCTTGCCTAGAAAATAGACTAGAAATGATTAAATTAGTGATAAAATAATTGATACTAGTGTCAAAGGGTTGGGGTATGCTTCAAAAAATTAGAAAATGGGCTATGAAAAGGCAAGAACACAAAGAATTAGGTTTGGTTGGAGGTAGATGGGTGGAATTAGCTTGCTAGTTTTCATTACCATAGTGACCATAAATGGTTGGGTTGATCATCAATAGTTAAGGTGATCGTCAGTGGTTAAGGTGACCTTCGGTAGTTGGATAGACC